>JAMPIV010016384.1:360000-472583 GCA_024509875.1 Oreohelix idahoensis
TACATACCTGTCTCATCTTCCAGTATCCCACTGAATACTGTCTTGTTCTCTCCTTACATGCCTTGATAACATCGTTCATGAAGAGTATGAAAAGATATGGTGACAGGATATCACCTTGTCTTACACCAGTGGTGGTCCTGAACTCTTCTGACTAATGGTTTGCTGTCCTACATAATTTCTGCAAGACTTGTAGAAGCTCTGTATAGCATGAATCAGAGGTGCTGGAATGTTCTTCCTTGCCAAATAGTCCCAAAGTTTACTCCAGGGGACCCTGTCAAACGCCTTTTCCAGATCTATGAAACAAAGATGGATCTCACTCTTATACTCAAGGGCCTTTTCATTCAGCTGTCTGAGTGTGAAGATTAGGTCTTGAGTACTTCGGTTTGCTCGGAATCCGCACTGGATCTCATCCAATTGTGGCTCAGCTAGGCGTCGGAGTCTCTGCTCTAGGATTCTAGAGTAGATTTTACCAGGGACACTGAGAAGGGATATGCCTCTGTGGTTTCCACATTGTCGATTGTCACCTTTTTTGAAAATTGGTGTTATGATGGCAATCTCTCAATCCTTTGGAATGGTTTTGTTGCACCACGCTGCCTGTAGGACCCTTAAAAGTAATAGGTCACCTGATTCTCCCATATACTTAACCATTTCTGGTGTTATACCATCATGCCCTACTGCTTTGCCCATCTTGATTTTCTCCAGTGCTGCCTTCAGTTCTTCCATCTTTATGTCATCTTCATCACCATTGGTTCTGTGCTAGTGGTTATCATTTCTGATGCTTCACCTTGCTCACCATCCAAGAGTTCTGAGAAATATTCTTTCCATCTTTCCATTACTTCCTTCGGGGCAGTAAGCAATTTGCCTTGCTTGTCCTTTATAAATTTGAGAGGGCATTGTTTTTCCTTCCTCATGTTCTTTAGGGTCTTATAGAACAAGTATTGTTTTTCTTGTGCATCTTTTTCTAGCTTTTCTCCAAATTCTTCACAGGACTTCTGTTTTGCTGCTAGCTTCTGTTCTAAGTATCACACATTCTCTATATTTCTCTATTTGTCCTGCTGTGTTGTTAGCTCCTAAATATTGTTTCCATGCCATTTTCTTCTCTCTTATTTTCTCTTTGACTTCTTCTGTCCACCAAGGTGTCCTCTTTCTCTTGTTCCCAAGTCGGACTTCACCACATGCTTCTGCAGCAGCTGTCTTTATGATGTCATTGAATTTAAGCCACAGGGTTTCCAAGTCATCAGGTTCTTCTTCTGTGTTTCTCACCGCTGTAGCAATAAGCCCCTGATATCTGGTCTTAATTTCTGACTCTCTCAGCTTGTAGGTCTTAATGCTCATTTCTCCCGTTTGTTTACTTGGTTTCTTGCGTGATGTTGGGCAGTTCCTAGGCTGAGCAACTCTTTCAGTTGTTCTTTTGATTGTAAGCAGGTAGTGATCACTTCCAATCTCTGGCCCCCTCCAGACTCTAGCATCACGGACATATTTGAATGAGCTCCTCCTAACAACGGCATAGTCGATCACTGACTTCTCATTCTTTGTTGGTTCACATCTAGTGTATGCATGTATGCGCTTATGGGGGAACTTTGTGTTTGTAATAATCAGATTCTGCTCACTGCAGAATCTAAGGAGTCGCTTTCCATTGTCATTGAGAGTATCTTCTCCATATCTTCCGATAACTCCACCCCATCTAGCATGGTCATTTCCAACTCTGGCATTGAAATCTCCGAGCATGATAACTTCATCTAGGCAGTCATCCACTGTCCTTTGAAGCAGCTCGAAGAATTCCTCCTTGAGCTCTGCTCTCTCATCCTCATTTGGCCCATACACTATGACCAGGCTGACTATGGTTTCTCCTTCTTTTAGTTTTACAACCATAATGCGCTCCGAGACAAAGTTCCATCCCTTGATACTATCTTTTTGGTTTTTGGCCACAATGCAACCCACGCCCCCTTTAGGTCTTTCAGATGTGGGTACACCACTGTAGAGCAGCGTGTTGCCATCGAGATCCATGACTCCTTGTCCCTTTTTCTTTGTTTCCGTTATAGCCAGGATTTCTAATTTTGCTTTCCTCATCTCTTCCATCAGCTTCTCTTCTTTCCCATTTATACTTCTTGTGTTCCATGTTCCATAAGTCGTAGTCCGTAGTCCGTTCCATTTTAGAATCAGTCCGGTTTTCTCTCTTGTAGTTCGCGTAATCATGTTTTAAAGCAAACAGGTGATTGGCCTGTTGTGCCTTTGCATGGTAGAGGGTCTGCCTCCTTACGGCCTCCATGCAGGCCGCCCTCCTCCTTTTTCAGCCGGGCTTGGGACCGGCCTAGGCGGAGTTCTCTTCTCTGTTACATTTTTAATTTTTTGTTTTTAATTACTCTTCTTTTTTTACGTTTATGTTTGACACTGCATGCACACATTTGTTGTAAATAAGCAATTTATCAGCGGTTACTGTGTCATCATGGAGAAATGTAGATACCTGTGCAGTGGAGACTGTTGCTAAGCAACTGCATTGACCATTTTATATTATTGTTAATGCTCCATCCATTACACAGATACACTTTTTTTTTAAAATTGATTCTATTATATGTACAGCGTCCGCTTGGCTAAGCAGGATATATGGCTCGTCTACCCAGTTGTAAATTGGAACATGGCTCTGCTCTTGAGTTAGGGAAGGTGAAGGCAGCGAGGAAGGAATCTGAGCAGCCCACCTCATAAAGCTGGACCCAGTATAGTGAAGACTTTAACACTTTACTCCCCTACGGCAGTATAACCAATGAATTACCTTTATGTTTTTTTAATTTATTGACGGTGGTCTCTGTCCAAGCTGAACCTGGGGGTTGCTCTTGAGTCCGTTATGTTTCTTCTTTTCCTTACCTGGTTAGTATATATCTATGATACCGTGTTTATTGTTTCAATTCAGGGTTTGATATGCTCAAACGGTGCATAGGGTTAACACATTTAGCACCCTAATATTAATAACAGGACACTCTCTACACCTCTATACCAGGTTTTGAACCCAGAACCAGGTAAATTTGCCGCGAGAGGCAAGCGATCTAACCATTCTGCCAATCAGACTGTTGGGAGTAGAAAATGCATTAATTTTAACGCCGAGTTTGGCACTTTGCCACTTCACCCAAATAGCCACTCTATGTCACGTGATGAGACTGGCTGGGGAAGTTTTGCTAACAAGGCAGGTAAAAAAACGAGAGTTAGCGAAGTGGGCATTGAATGACCAGCCGTTAGGCGGCACAGATGTGTGTTTGGGCGTGTGTGGAAAGCCCTATTGTATATTCCTGTTTTTACATGGAAGTATTCTACTGTATGGCATATTTAACATTCATAATTGTTCATGCAAATGAGTGACTATTATTATTATTATTATTAATATTGATTGTGTTCTTATTGCCTGACCACATCAATGGGTCTAATGTGAAGTTCGTTGTAATGTGTATTAAAGTTACAGAACCGTCACTCAGTTATTATGACTTTCATTGGAGAAAGAGATGTGTGCACAAAGTAAGTTAATACTAAGAATTAATGTTTATTCGCCAGGCACATAAAGAGAGAACCCTGGACATCACATTCCTATCTATATGGGATACAAACAAACAGTCGTGCAAACGCCAAAGGCAGGAATAAGCACGAAAAATATAAATAAACCACACCTCTCAACAGATGGGTAGCCAAGCCATTGTGCCTGAATTAATTATGTGCACCAAGTTTATCTAAAATGCATTTGCATCAATTGAACTATAATATGAGTGAACATGAAACAGGAGTTCAGATGCACTTTTAAGGCAACGTGTTTTAAGCTATTTTGAAGTGCTGCGCTGTATAACAATGACTTTTTGTTCGTGTAAATGAACTTTCGTGCAAACTAACCTTTTTGCAAACACTGCGGTGAAACCAGCAATCGCGCAAATGAACTTCCCGTACAAAGCGAAACTTTTCGACGCACTGCGGCAAATTAGCCACGCCCCGTGACCTTTAACGGCAGCAGGAATTTACGTCAACAAACACGCATGATTTCTGTTGATGGAATATTTTAAAGACAAACGAAGTACCTATTTTTCCAAAAACATTGAAGGCTTTCAGGGACCATACGTGTACTAACATTTATAAATCTATAAAAGAAACTTTACGGACCTTATTATTAAGAAATAAATAAAATAGTTCGACCAGACGACATATTATAAAACAAGTTTTCAGAACTATAGTTTCTATTTTGGCTTAGTGTTCCTGATTCATGCGAGACAGTGTAAACTAAATTACGCCGTGTTCAGACCAAAACACTTTAGTCTGCATTTTACGATACGTTTACCTTCATTTTAAAAGCTTGTTTAAAACATCTTGTGCTTTCATAGCGTGCTCCATCTTTGCTATTTTTCTTTTTTTTTTCTATTCTATATGTTCAGTGTTGCCAATTTTTTTTTTTTTTTTAGGTATCATTTTTTTTTCATTCATCTTCGGAAGTATGATGAAAGGTGATTTTCTATAGGTTTATGTGAGGTTTGCATTTAAGGAATTTTAGCGCTTTGACGCATTCATACTGATAGTCCTTTTTTGCATTGCGAACATTTCATTTTTGTTTAGATGTGGTGTTAGGTATCACGTTTTGTATTGTTTCGTATATATGTCTCACGTTGTCAGTTGTTGTAATAGTGCTTTCTATACCTTCTTCTCTTTAGTTGTTAATGTGACGGTTGTTTCGTTTTAGTTGTGAATTATTTGTAGTGTCTAATAATAATAATTTTTTTTACATGTTAATATAGAATATTGTTTTTGTTGTCTTATTTTAGTTAATTTTAATTTGTTTTTGTGTGTGTTGTATTTGAAAATATACCATCATCATCATCATCATCATCATCATTGTCATTGACATCATTGCCTTCATCTTTTCATTGTACATTTGTCTGGACCCATTGATATACATGGCATAATTTTGCATATTTTTTTTTCTTTTAATTATAACATGTATTGAGCACTACAGTGTTCATTAACAATATCACCATAATTTAACACATTCTAATTATGTCCTTGGTGGGTTTGTACGACTTACATAGGTATTGAGTTTTGTATTGTTCATCATTATAAATATCACTATATTTTGAACAGAAAGTAGTTTCTGGTAGGAAACCATGTCTTCCTTTCAGGACTTTATAGAAATTGGGATTAAATTTAATAAATCAGGAGCGGAACTAGAGGCGTTTGCTACTGCACAATTTGACAGCTATAATGCAAGAATTGAAAGACAGAATGAACGTGAATTAAAACGTCTTCAGTTAGAACATGATAAGAAGAAAAAGACACAAGATTTGGAGAAGGACAAGTTAAAACAAAAGGAGAAATTGGAGAGAATGAAGATGGAAGAAAAAGAAAAAGATCTTGCACACGCTCTTGCGCTAGAAAAACTAAAGATTGACGCTGAGCAAGATTGACGCTGAGCAAGAAAAACTAAAGATTGACGCTGAGCAAGAAAAATTAAGATTAGCTGCTGCAACTGCTCAGAAAGCAACTGATTTGGAGATAGAGAAATTGCGTATTCAGAAAGATATAGATGTTGCTGTCGCCCTAAGAAAAGTGGAGTTGGACGCTCCAAACACATCATCTAGTACACCTGTGACCACAAACCGGATACGATTGCCTAATTTCAACCAACAAATCGACTGCGTCGATAGTTTCTTACAACGTTTTGAGCTCAAGGTCAGTGCGTTGAAGATCCCCAAGGGTCAATGGAGTGCAACATTATGCGATTTTTTTAACAGCGGACGCTCTACAGGCTTATTTTGCTCTGGACAGCGGTAGTAGAGAAGACTATGATGTTGTCAAGGAGACATTGCTACGTAAATTTCAGCTTACAGAAGCAGGATTCCGTGATAAATTTCATTCCTGTCTGCCTAGCAGGAAAGCTGACTTTGGAGAATTTATCTCATTAATAAAATTATATTCTAAAAGATGGATAGAATTGTCCGGAATTGATAAGACCTTCACTGGCTTACTTGATCTAATGTTACGTGACAAGGTGTTGTCGGCATGTAGCACCGATCTTGCCTCATTTTTTCAAGAAAGAAAACCGAAAGACCTTGAGGCAATGGAGATACTTGGGAGACAAAATATGACAGCTCACCCAGATAAAGAGGTTCACAAACCAACTATAAAGGACGCACTCCCAGTATGTGTGGCTCGTCATGACTTTAGAGATGGTGGTCATAGACCTCGATCACAGAGTGTGGACAGCAGAGTAAGGCAAAGTTATAGATCCAACTACCGAGGAAAATATAACTTCCTAAGGCAGAGGTCACCATCTAACTTCCCACAGAGGCGAGACTATGGTTATTCAAACCAAGGTCAGTGGCGGCAGAATTCTAGCCGTAATGAGGAAATGCATCACAAACGGATGGATCATAGACCCACACAAGACAATGCATCCTACAGTGGTAATAGGAATAATGGCAGATGTTGGTCATGTGCTAGGAATAGAACTTATAAGAAATATTATGGAAATAGCACTAACAAACACTGTGGGCATAATGACAATAGCAATCATGAGAAGGGTAATGCATGTGTAACTGCAAAGAAGAATGATGAGAAGGGAGCCGACCATGCCAATGCATGTATTGTTAGCTCACTTAATGATGAAAATTGTTATGGATGCAAATCTTTATTCCAACCTGGTTCACAGCCCAGATTGATCTGCGGGCATGCTCTACCTGCTATGTCATCTTGTGAGAACGTGGGACGCCTCACGTTATATACTGGTTTTCTGTATAACAGGCATGTAAATGTCCTTCGTGATTCTGGCTGTACCACTGTCGGAGTCCGTAGATCGCTAATTGATGAATCTGCCTTTACTGGTAAAACAGTGAAGTGCATAACATTTGGTGGAAGTATAGAGTGTTACCCAGTGGCAGAAATAGATATTGCCACACCCTTCTTTACAGGTAAGGTAAGGGCATGTGTCCTTGATGAATCAGTATCAGACATTATCCTTGGTAATATACCAGGTATCAAGGATTGCTCCCCAGAGGAGATACATAAATGGGTTGAATCTCACCCAATGTTGGCTAACGCTGTAGTCACTAGGGCCCAGCATGCTGCTGAATCCAAGGCAGAGCCAGCTATACCATTTAGTGAGAGAGCAACTCTTCAGAATGTTCAGAATGTTTCCCCCAGTCGTTCGCTGCCAAACAGCGCGAAGATGTTGCTTTGCAACCATTGTTTGCTCTAGCAGAGAGCAAGCATGTGAAGAAGACAAAAACTTCACGTTACTGGTTTGAATTTAAGAACTCAGTACTGACTAGATGCTTTGACAACTATGTTTTAGTCAGGTGACAGGTAGTTATTCCAAAGAGTTTTAGACCTATTGTATTGAATACTGCCCATGACTCGCTTTTAGCTGGTCATATGGGGATTAAGCGTACTCTGTTTCGTGTCACCTCAAATTTTTTATTGGCCCTGTGTTAACAAAGATGTAAAGCTATACTGCAGGTCATGTACAACTTGTCAAAAGGTAGCACGTAGGGGCAAGCACCACGCTGCACCCTTACAAGTCACTGATGTGCCATTACGGCCTTTCACCAAGATTGCAATTGACATAGTTGGTCCTATGTCAGTCATGTCAGATAGAGGATATCGATATATCCTAACGTGTATAGACTTATGTACACGTTGGCCGGAGGCCATACCATTGAAGACTATCACCTCAGCAGCTGTCTCTGATGCTTTATTTGTTATTTTTTGTCGCATAGGATTTCCTGATGAAATCTTATCAGATCGTGGTACTCAATTTATGTCTCAAATGATGAAAGATATTGAGAACATGTTAGCAATTAAGCATTCGTTCACAAGCCCATACCATCCGGAAAGCAATGGTGTTTGCGAGCGTTTCAATGGCTCGTTGAAGCAGATGTTAGGCAAAGTCACCGAGACATGTCCTCGTGACTGGGACCGAATGTTACCAGCAGTCTTATTTGCTTACAGAGAAGTGCCCCATGAGAGCACTGGCTTTTCGCCATTTGAGTTGGTATATGGTGCCAACCCTAGAGGTCCTATGCACATACTCAAGGATTTGTTGTTGGGATCAGTGGAAGATGTTACTGTCCGCACCAGCTATGAACTGGTCATTGATCTCAGACAACGCCTTGTAGATGCATGTACTTGTGCATCAGGTATGATACGTAATGCTTCACAGAGGTCGAGAGTGCGCTGCAACCAATCTCGAAAATTACGTTCGTTCCTACCAGGAGAACAAGTATGGCTACTTCTTCCAACCAAGGAAAATAAACTGCTAATTTCCTGGCAGGGCCCTTTTAAGGTGGTTGAGAAGAAAACTGATGTAGATTATGCCATTGACATAAGGGGCAAAGTTAAAACATTTCACATTAATATGTTAAAATTGTATGTGGAGCGCCCTGCAGAGTTAGAACCTATCTCAGACAGTATTTCTGATGAACCAGTTCGACAGACTTTGTCAGCTGTTGTGGAATCTGATGATTCTACAGCGAGAGATATTTCTTTTAATTTTCCTCTGCTGCTTTTAACATCTTCCGAATCTTGGAGAGATGTAACTGTATCAGTTGATTTAGATTCTGGTTATCGAGAACAGGCTCTTGCTGTTTTAGAATCTTTCTCTGATGTGCTGACTGAACTTCCAGGTCGCACTGATGTTATCTCTCATGATATTACATTGACTGATGATCACCCTATCAAACTCAGACCGTATACTATACCCTTACACTACAGATCTCAGGTGGATAGTGAACTTAAGGATATGCTACGCATGGGCATCATTTCTCCTTCTGAATCATCCTATTCTTTTCCTATGGTTCTAGTTAGAAAGAAGGACAAATCTCTTCGCATCTGCATTGATTTTAGACGTCTTAACAGTGTCACTCTCACAGATGCCGAGCCCATGCCTGTTTTGGAGGATCTCTTATCACAACTATCCCAGGCTACATACTTTAGCAAACTAGATCTATCCAAGGGATATTGGCAGATCCCTTTAACTGATAAAGCCAAACCTCTAACTGCATTTATGACTCCACATGGTTTATTCCAATGGAACTATATGTGTTTTGGCCTTGTCAATGCTCCCGCGACTTTTGTGCGCATGATGCGGAGACTCTTAGGAGATAGATCTGATGTCATCACATACATAGACGACATCTGTTTATTCCATAGTTCTTGGCAAGAACATATCACAGGATTAAAATCTTTATTAATGCTACCCAGAAAGCATGGTTTGACAGTTAGACCTTCAAAGGTTCAGATTGGTTGTCGAGAAATTTCATTTCTTGGTCACCGTGTTGGTAACCACATGTTATACCCTGATGAGCACACTGTCAAACGCATATTAGAATTAGATATCCCTCGGACAAAGAAACAGGTTACGAGCATGTTAGGACTCATTAACTTCTATCACAAGTTCATTCCGAACTTTTCATCTATTTCTTCTGTCCTGTCATCTTTGACTAAAAAGGGAGCTCCTAATAAAATTGTTTGGTCCGATACTTGCAGTGGAGCTTTGAACAAAATTAAAACTGTATTTTCCAAGGCACCTATTTTGATGTTACCTAATATCACTATGCCATTTCTTCTGAGGACTGATGCTTCTCAGACTGGCATTGGTGGTTGCCTGTTGCAATGGTTCAATGATACTCCACATCGATGCTTGTATGTAAGCAGAAAGTTGCTACCAGCAGAAACTCGGTATTCCACCAGTGAAAGAGAACTCTTGTCCATCATTTGGTGTATGGGCAAGTTATCACGCTATTTACTTGGCGCACACTTCTACCTCCAGACGGATCACCGTCCACTAACATCCCTAAATAAAAAAAACTACAACAAACAGTAGATTACACAGATGGTTCTTGCTTATCCAAGAATATAGATATACAATTATCCCCATCATGGGATCAGAAAACTTTCTGGCAGACTTATTGTCAAGGAATGTAACTGGAAAGTGAAATTGTTTGTGCCAGATGTTGACATTGTCTGATCTTGTCTTGTTTTTCAGGTGATATACTATTGAAACATTCATGTTATGACTTTAAGTGCATTTTTTGAAAGATTGGATTACATTTTGTCCAAACTGTTTACATATATCTGTTTTCATGTCATTTCGCACTACAATTAATACTTCATGTATATTATTCTGAACAGTAGGATTTTTCTTTTCTAATAGATTAATAGTTCTTGGGCTAACTATCCACTGTTCTCAAGCGAAAACCCTTGGTTTCCGCTCGGGAACAGGGGGGCAATGTTGGGAGTAGAAAATGCATTAATTTTAACGCCGAGTTTGGCACTTTGCCACTTCACCCAAATAGCCACTCTATGTCACGTGATGAGACTGGCTGGGGAAGTTTTGCTAACAAGGCAGGTAAAAAAACGAGAGTTAGCGAAGTGGGCATTGAATGACCAGCCGTTAGGCGTCACAGATGTGTGTTTGGGCGTGTGTGGAAAGCCCTAATGTATATTCCTGTTTTTACATGGAAGTATTCTACTGTATGGCATATTTAACATTCATAATTGTTCATGCAAATGAGTGACTATTATTATTATTATTATTAATCTTGATTGTGTTCTTATTGCCTGACCACATCAATGGGTCTAATGTGAAGTTCTTTGTAATGTGTATTAAAGTTACAGAACCGTCACTCAGTTATTATTACTTTCATTGGAGAAAGAGATGTGTGCACAAAGTAAGTTAATACTAAGAATTAATGTTTATTCGCCAGGCACATAAAGAGAGAACCCTGGACATCACATTCCTATCTATATGGGATACAAACAAACAGTCGTGCAAACGCCAAAGGCAGGAATAAGCACGAAAAATATAAATAAACCACACCTCTCAACACAGACGTTCCAAATAATTATATCAGAAAGTTAAAAAAAAAGGAGCAGCCGTGTTGCGGGTTGTCTCCCCTGCTCTGCAGTAGATGTCCAATTATGGTCAAACTCCGATTAAAAGGATGATGGTTTTCAAAGGTTTCAGCCTTCGCTAAAGATTACTCTTGGCAGAGATATAAATAGAAGAATGATGCTTCTATTTTAGGGAGATTCACAGGAATTTGTAGAATGGCAATTGCAACAACTGAGTCATCTAAAAAGGTAGGTAAAGGATCCTGTTACATTCCCATTGAAGAATACTGGGAATATGGTGTTAGGCCCATATTTTCTTGACCATACGGCGACCTAGGGGTGATGTGGTCAGCATCACACAGGCCGCCTTTACCTTCCCAGAGATGCTCTGGTGCCCAATTCATGAGACTGGGTCGACCCTGGAGCCGTTTTCGGTCTAAATTGTCTCAACTCAACTGGGAATCGAACCATGGACCACTGAGATCGAAAACCATTGCACTAACCACTGTGCTTCCCCGGTTCTGAGTTATCTAAGTTGTTATAAACTTATTATTCTCCGCTTCTTCTTTGAGAAAATGTTTTGACTCGTATTTTATGAGCACCCAGCTGAATGTGATTCAGCAAAATAATAATTTAGTATGTGTTAAAAAATGAGTCATACGGGTGCAGACATAAAATTCACTCAGCAGTGGTTAACTCAACTCTAGATTTATATTTACGTATAGAACAGGTTTAGTAATGAGTTATATACGTAACAGAATAATATAAATAAAGAGGATTTGAAGAAAAAATAAATAAACAAACAGATAACTTTCATCTTCATAGAATGATATCGTGGTTTTAAAAAATGGAGTCATGACCGGAGCTTGTACTGAGAACTTATCTCGGAATGGGGTGACCAAGGATATCGCTGATTACTGGGTGCGTCACTTATGGTCCCCAGAGGGGTTTGGCTGTGTCTTCTCTTCAGGAGTCGAAGGTTTTGGCAACAGCATGTTCCTTGCAGCAAGGCTGAGGTAACTACTCAGGTTGCCTAATCAAATGTCTACAAGACCCGTCTGGTTTAGTTGTCTAGCATCGACTGCTGGCACCGTGTACAAAAGAATGAGAAAGAAACAAATACCCCTTTTAAGTATCGTGTCTACTAAT
Organism: Oreohelix idahoensis; assembly: GCA_024509875.1. NCBI lineage: Eukaryota > Metazoa > Mollusca > Gastropoda > Stylommatophora > Oreohelicidae > Oreohelix > Oreohelix idahoensis. The sequence goes on from JAMPIV010016384.1 coordinate 372,001, forward strand.
ATAAACGCCACGCGACCTCCGCTTCCCTCCACCATAATTTTGCCCGATATCATTGAGCATTAAATATAAACTCATCGAGTCAAATGAAAGTAATTTAGTAGCAGAAGGCAACAAATGTGTTATAAACATATAAAACTTAATTCAAAAGGTAGGCATAAACATTTACACCATGATGTTCATCCACTCCCTGCTCCCCATGGAGCTTAGGATTACCTCTGCTATTGGTTTTTTGAAAGGAAACCCACATGAAGCAGTCACCTGCTCTTGCAGGGATGTTTTATGTGGCAGTTCTTTTATATGATGAGGCTGCCAGCTTCTTGTGCAATTGTACATCCATATACAATTGATACATGTCAAAAGTAAATATAAAATGATAAAATATACATGTTACAACTTACCTCACATTTGGAAGATGAAATAAAGTGTAGAAATCTTAAAATGCTTCAAGGTTTAAGCGGAATTTCCTCCGCCATCCCTCCCCAATCACCAACACACACGACTTCCCGTGAGGTTATATTGGGAAAGATCCAATCAAAATAATGTACAAATGTTGCCCCGTGAATTTCTTCTTGAGTGAAACCCATTTAAATTTAGTTTGATCTCAAATGTTAACCAACTCCCTCGGTAAGGAGACTGATTTTGGTAGGGGTTACCCCCATTCTCTTTATCTTCTTCTTTGTTCGTCTTGAAAAGGACGTTGGTTGCGTTGTGTCCGTTTACAGCGAAGCTGTGATATTTGCGACTTTCGGCTGACACATCCGACCGTGTTAGCCTTCCCTCTTCAATCCCTACTCACTCAGCCAGACTGCAGTGATGCAGCCTGTTTCCAGGACCACCACTTGGAGGTGGAGTAGGGTCTTAGTCAGCTCTGGTTCGCTGAACCTGACGCAAGCAGTCTAGCTATGGCTCGCTAACTGCATTCCTCACTGTTGACGCGTCTTAGGTCCCATTCTCCTCATTTGAACATCATCAGCTGACCATATAAGTTATTGCCCCCTACATGTCATGTTTACCAAAATCACGTAATCTGCCTGCCCTATATTATTACTATTGATAATCTCTTCCAAGGTTGCCATAATTTTTTCGTTGTTTATTACAACGAGTCATCTGGGTGGAAGTGTTATGTCATTTATCCGCCTTAATTTTTATCAAGACTGCTATTCTCCGACCGCCGTCCCTGCTTATCAAAGCAACCTGGCTCGGGAATACCTCCCATTGTCCAAAATTGCCCCGGCTTGTCATATCTAGACATGTTTTACGGATAGTCCATGTATTTGTGCAAGCCATGCTTCCAAAATTAACACGTTGTAGCGACACGGACAGATCGCTATGTAAATTTCCCTGTAGATAGTAATCTCTAGGATTTCTCTAGGATTATCGCAACAATACATTTCTATATCTTCTTCTTCTTCCTCGTTCGTCCTGAAAAGGACGTTGGTTGCATTGTGTCTGTTTACGCCGGAGCTGTGATATCTGCACCTTTCGGTTGACACATCCGACTTCAGCACGGCAGTTTTTGGGACCGGGTTTGCCTTCCCTCTGCGATCCCTACTCGCTCAGCCAGACTGCAGTGATGCAGACTGTTTCCAGGACCACCACGTGGAGGTGGAGTAGGGTCTTAGTCAGCTCTGATTCGCTGACTCTGATGCAAGCAGTCAAGCTATGGGTCGCTGACTGCATTCTCTATTGCTGCATCTTTGGGTCCCATTTCTAGATCTTCTTCTTTCTCGTTCGCCCTGAAAAGGACGGTGGTTGCGTTGTGTCTGTTTACAACGTAGCTGTGATATCTGCACCTTTCGGTCGACACATCCGACTTCTGCACGGCATTTTGTAGGACCGGGTTTGCCTTCCCATTGCGATCCGTGCTCGCTCAGCCAGCCTGCACTGCTGCAGACTGTTTCCAGGACCACCACGTGGAGGTGGAGCACGGTCTTGACCAGCTCTGGTTCGCTGGTCCTGACGCAGGCAGTCAAGCTATGAGTCGCTGACTGCGGTCTCTATTGCTGCGTCTTCTGGTCCCATTTCTGTATCTTCTTCTTCTTCGTTCGCCCTGAAAAGGACGGTGGTTGCGTTGTGTCTGTTTACAACGTAGCTGTGATATCTTCACCTTTCGGTCGACACATCCGACTTCTGCAAGGCATTTTTTAGGACCGGGTTTGCCTTCCCATTTCGATCCACACTCGCTCAGCTAGCCTGCACAGCTGCAGACTTTTTCCAGGACCACCAGGTGGAGGTGGAGTGCGGTCTTGACCAGCTCTGGTTCGCTGGTCCTGACGCAGGCAGTCAAGCTATGAGTCGCTGACTGCGGTCTCTATTGCTGCGTCTTAAGGTCCCATTTCTGTATCTAAGGTTCACAAATGAGGAATCACCTAATTATTCGGGGACGATAAATAAAGCAACCAATCAGAGGTGCGGAAAAAGAGCCAATCAACGCAGAGGAGCGAAAAAGAGAAATTCATCAGAACGAAAAACGTAGATTCAGCTAGAGACAGATTAAACCAATGTGATTGATGCGAGAGAGATCAAATCAAACTCAAGCTCGATCAAATTCAAACGGATTGGAAAATGTATATAAGCCCGCTCAGATTCAATTCTGGACTCTCAAAATTTCACATTAAGATTCCATAGCTGAGAAAATGTCCAGCGGACTGACCCACGCTGAGAAAGCCACAACCCATTGCTGAGAAAAGCTTCGTTAGCAGACCTGCATAAGTGATAAGCTCAGATCCGTAATATAGTGTCCGAAGGGTATGTTAAACTTGTATTGATCGTAAGGTTACAAAGTATTTTGTTACCAAGTAATTAGACGTATTAATTAAAATTAATGGTACGAGTGACTTTGATTTATGTGCTGTTATCTTAATCTTGGTACTTTAATCACTATGATGGCAACTGAAGTTGGTCTCCAGTTAAATATAAATAGAAACAATTCCGAACAGCATGACGCAGCTAGAGTTCTTGTCAGGGTTATGCTCATACTAGCTATAAGAGCTTTCAGTCCTTTTCAGGGCTTAGATTTTAAATGCTGGGTGCTGGGTTTGTCTTCTTCTTTTTCTTCTTCTTCTTCTTCTTCTTCTTCTTTCCTCGTTTCTTTTCGTTGAATGCAAATTTAAATTTTCGTTGATGTAATGTCTTTAAAGGGAATCCATTTTGGCATAACTTAGGACCAAAGGGGATTAATCACGACAGAATTCAGCACAATTTTATAATGATGTCGATGGTCATTCGATGTATTTTATTGATTGTATGACACATTTCTTTGAAAGACATGACTACAGCCTCATGGACTAAGTTGTCTAAATGAGGATTCTGATCAATAGTGGCCCGTCATCATCGGAGAATCACCTTGGTTTTGTCAACAGATACCATAGTCTACTGCATATGTTTTCTGGTTCTTATTCAAGAGAGAGAGAGAGAGAGAGAGAGAGAGAGAGAGAGAGAGAGAGAGAGAGAGAGAGCCGCAGCAAAACGTCTGGTAAGAAGCATAACAGACTGTAGTGTGTGAGTAAAGGACCACCTCTGCATCGCCTGGAAGTAGCACTGTGGCTACCTGTCCAGGTGAATTAAGTATCTTGGAAAGTCTACATATGATCAATGACAGAAGTGTCTATTGTGACAGGAACTGAAGCAAAATCCAGAAGTCACCAATGAAGTTATTAAAATTCCAGTTTGTGATTTTTTTTTTGGTTGTAAATGACTATCTGTAATTTTTATTAAATTTCTATTTATATGATAAAAGTGTACTGATACGTTTTTAAATAAATTGCAGTTGATTGATTTAAAAAAAAAAAAAAATTAAGTTACAGTCTTAAATTTTTGTTCGTGTGTGGAATTCCAACTTATTTAACATTTTTAATCGGTGTGGATAATAAACGAGCTGCATTTCATACCAACTATTAATAGAGACACCATTGGAGCATAGGATAGTGTCACGGATTGCCTCCCCTGCTTTGCAGTAGTGGTCCAACAATGGCCAAAACTCAAGAGTGTCTAAATGGGTCGATAAAGGTGTTTACCTTCGCACAAGATTACTCTTGGCAGAGATGTAGATAGAAGTGTAATAGCGCTTCTATCCGAAGGGAGAATTCACAAGATAATTCAGAAGTCAGGAACCATGCGACATAGCGCTGAGCAATGGTTAACTTATATCTGTCCGTCGCTTTTTGTGAAGGATTTAAGCAATAGTTTTTAGCCCGTTCAAGCCCCCAGCTGAGTTAATTCAGCAAATTCCTCTTATAATGGTATAGCTCTGTTTATAGGTAAATATATGTCTATATATATATTAATTGTTCTGGCTCATACGTTTCCTTTCATACATATAAAAAAACTGAGTCGACTATGACTGTTTAGTTTTAAAACAACAGGTAACAAATTTAATAATCAATTAGTATTAACAGTTTAAAATAAATAAAATACTGGTGACTTCTATATTGGAATCAAATTTTCTCTTCACAGAGATTTAGGGTGAGGATATAATTAGAGAAATTAGGTCCTTTTTGCTGGTGCCTTTTTATAAGCACTTAACTTTTAGGTGAGTCCTGCAGCTGTGATTTTCGTCACTGCTTGGTGATGAGGGCACTTCCTCACACAACTTGTCCGATTTAGGCGATTGGTGTTGAATCTCTGCGTTTCACTCACAATTAGCTTCGTTCCACGATCTATTGGACAAAATAGAAATAACAAAATGTCTCTGCTAAGTACACTGAGTTGGAAGCTTAACAGGCGCATCTTCTCGTTGTTCACCCACCAATGTTAATCTCTTAGAAGAACTAAATTCTTGAGTATACACAGTATAACTCAGGAAAGATGAATAGAAATCACCACTATTCCTCTGGGGATTAACTGGAAAATTGTGTCTGGACAGCGCGAATAATGAGTTGTGCCTGAACTATTACTAACAAGTTAGATATATCTCACAAAATGATATGCTACCCTTGAGGCACATGTGGTGTAATCATCACTCATCACTGCTCCAGTCGGGGTCTGGGATTACCTCTGCTGTCGGGTTTTCCCGCACGACTAGCCAGAAACAATCACCTGCACTTGCTGTAGTGGTTCATGAATATACTCTTTTCATATGTTTGAGGTTGCCAGCCTCATTTATAACCACTAAGCAAGAAACCTGTAAAATTTACATTAGTAAATTGTTTACACTTACCCCAAAATGTTAGGAATACACAATCTCCTTGCACAGATTTAGACTGGATACAGCTCTGTATTAGATGCTTCGAATCGCTTAGGTCTGGAAATTAGAGTTAATTCCTCTGACGGCGGGTGTTCTGCGAAATCACTGGCCTGGGAAAACTTTTGTTTAATTCCTCTATGACTTGTGATCAAATTCCTAAGTTTCCAGTCTTGTATTAAAAATGCGGGTTTACTTGTAAATTCCTAAGTTGCCCAATACTCGATCTGTTACTGGCGCTTCTACCTTACGGAGCTTTCACAAGATAATTCAGAAGTCAAGAACAATGCTGCTTAGCACTGAACATTTGTTAACTTATACCTGTACGTAGACTTTTGTGAAGGATTTAAGCAATGGTTTTTAGCCCGTTCAAGCCCCCCCCCCCCCCCCCACCCCCCCCACCTCCCCCCCCCCCCCCCCCCCCCCCCCCCCCCCCCACCCCCCCCCCCCCCCCCCCCCCCCCACCACCCCCCCCTCCCCCCCCCCCCACCCCCCCCCCCCCCCCCACCCCCCCCCTCCCCCGCTGAGTTAATTCAGCGAAGTTATAATGGTATAGCTTTGTTTAGAGATAAATATATGTCTAGATGTATATATATATATATATATATATATATATATATATGTAGATATATAGATATATATATATATATATATATATATATATATATATATATATATATATATATATATATATATATATATGAAATATTCTGGCTCATACGTTTGCTTTCATACATGTAATAACTGAACCAACTATGTTTGGTTAGTTTTAAAATAACACGTAATAAATTTAATAATCAATTAGTATTACCAGTTTCAAATAAATAAAATGCTGGTGATTTTTATATTGGAATAAAATGTTCTCTTTACAGAGATTTAGGGTGAGAATATAGTCAGAAAAGTATTATGTCCGGTTCTGCTGGTGCCTTTTTATAAGCACTTAACTGATATAAGAGAGTCCTGCAAATGTAGTTTTCGTTACTTCTTGGTGATGAGTGTACTTCTCTCACACAAATGGCGTAGCAGCTTCAGTACTTCGAACCGTCTGATAGTTTGTAACCACGAACATGTGGAAAAATAGGAAAACAATTTCCTCGGCTAAGTACATTTGTGGACTGCCAATTAACAGGCGCATTCTCTCTGTCCACCCTTACTTACTTAGTGGTTCCCTTCTACCGTGAGGTGTAGAGGTTTGGAAGAGAGAGCGCCAGACTATTCTATCGGCTGTCTTCCTCCTGGCCTGGTTCCATTCTAGTCCTCGGACCTTCAAAGATTGTTCAATGTTGTCCTCCCAGCGGACTCTGTGTCGTCCTGGGGGGTCTGGATCCTTGGCTCTTTGTTTCCCATGCTTGTCGTTGTAGCCGATCTTCTCCCATTCTGCAGACATGCCAAACCATCTTAGTTGGGACTGTTCTACTTGGGTCTGCAGTGGGTGGGATTTAAGGCCTTGACGTACCGTCTGGTTGCAGACCATGTCTCTTCTTGTTAATTCAACCACCTTCCTAAGATACCTCATTTCTAAGGTTTGGATCTGGCTTTTGTGGGTTGTAGTCATTGCCCATGACTGGCATCCATATGTCAAGACTGGGACATAGGTGGAGCGGTATACAGCCATCATCGTTTTTTTACCAACCTCTCTCTCTTGCTGAGGAATCCTCGATTTATGGCCTGAAAAAGTCTCCCAGCTGCTGCTTTTCGAGTGGCCAACTCTTCTTTGATGCCCCCCTTTCGGTCAATAATAGCTCCGAGGTATTTAAAGTGGTCGACCTGCTCCAGGACGTGTTCTCCCAGCTTAATCTGATGTCTTCTTTCTTCTCGTTATATCACCATGGATTTTGTTTTAGAGCTGCTAATGACCATCATTCTCTTTTACAGTTCTTCCTTCCAGACTTGCAGGTTGGATTGGAGATGTGCCTCTGATTTAGCAATCAGGGCAACATCATCAGCAAATGCCAGCTCTGAAATACAGATCTGTCTCATCTTCCAGTATCCCACTGAATACTTTCTTGTTCTCTCCTTACATGCCTTGATGACATCGTCCATGAGGAGTATGAAAAGATATGGTGACAGGATATCACCTTGTCTTACACCAGTGGTGGTCCTGAACTCTTCTGGCTTATGGTTTGCTGTCCTCACATAATGTCTGCAAGACTTGTAGAAGCTCTGTATAGCATGAGTCAGAGGTGCTGGAATATTCTTCCTTGCCAAACAGTCCCAAAGTTTGCTCCAGGGGACCCTGTCAAACGCCTTTTCCAGATCTATGAAACAAAGATGGATCTCACTTTTATACTCAAGGGCCTTTTCACTCAACTATCTGAGCGTGAAGATTAGGTCTTGAGTACTTTGGTTTGCTCGGAATCCGCACTGGACCTCATCCAATTGTGGCTCAGCTAGACGCCGGAGTCTCTGCTCTAGGATTCTAGAGTAGATTTTACCAGGGACACTGAGAAGGGCTCATTTGCCTCTATGGTTTCCACATTGTCGATTGTCACCCTTTTTGAAAATTGGTGTTATGATGGCGATCTCCCAATCCTTTGGTATGGTCTTGTTGCACCACGCTGCCTGTAGGACCCTTAATAGTAATAGGTCGCCTGATGCTCCCATGTACTTAACCATTTCTGATGTTATACTATCATGCCCTGCTGCTTTGCCCATCTTGATTTTCTCCAGTGCTGCCTTCAGTTCTTCCATCTTTATGTCATCTTCACCATCATTGGTTTTCTCTTCTGTGCTAGTGGTTATCATTTCTGATGCTTCACCATGCTCACCATCCAGGAGTTCTGAAAAATATTCTTTCCATCTTTCCATTACTTCCTGTCCACCGACCAATGTTAATCTCTCAGAAGAATTAAATTCCCGAGTACACAGTGTAGCTCATGGAAGATGAATAACATTCACCATATTCCTCTGGGTATTAACTGGGAAAATATGTCTGGACAGCGCGAATAATGAGTTGTCTGAGTTGCAATTAACAAAGTGCATATATCCCACAAAATATTATACACTTTAGGCACATGTGATGTAATGATCAGTCATCACTGGGAGTCTGGGGTCACTTCTGCTGTCGGTTTTCCGCACGACTAGCTAGAAGAAATCGCCAGCGCTTGCTGTAGATGTTTATGAATATAATAGTTTCATATGTTGAGGTTGCCAGCCTCCTATATAACCACTTAGCAAGAAAACATGTCAAATTTTCATTTGTAAAATAATTGTTACACTTACCCCAAAGTTTTGGGAATACACTATCTCCTCGCGCAGGTTAGAATGGACACGAGCAATTTAGGTTATATGCTCTCGAAGCAGTTGATCTGGAAATTTTGAATCCCTTTTATGAGGGGCGAATCTGCGAAACACTTGGTCTGGGAAAGTTTTTCTTGTGACGGGTGATCCAATTTCTAGGTTTCCAGTCTTCGTATTTTAAGTCCTGATCGTTAAGTTTTTCAGTCTCTGTATTTATAAAGGCGGGTTTACTTTTTAAGGTTTTAAGTTTCCCAAATACTTCGATCTGTCACTTAAAATATAGGAATTCTAAGTCCGATGTTTCACAGGCCTCTGGGAGTTTCTCGTATGACGTGCGCTGCAGTCTCTCTGTTCTGTATCTCTGATTCACTACATTATATGTGCAGTTCTCAGTTCACATCACAGATAGTGTTTCCGTCGGATGTTACAATAGGATCCATCGTTTATTCCGGCTTCTTACTTTAAATCCAACCGTAAGCTCTTTAGCACGGGGTTGGGGTGTCTAATTTCAAAATATCCCCTACGTGTTTTAAAATATTAAATTAATTATTCCAACGCGTGACCTCTTTCAAAACATGCGGCAATATTTCCGCCCATTCACAACAACATGTGACCATGTTTGCCTGGCGTAATGTCTTCCGCCAAGATGTCTACCCGGACCCCTTATCTGTAACAATCATCAGGGATTGTCCCACAAAAAAAACGATAAACGCATCTACCCACTGTGTAATCTGCCAGACAAACAGACACCGACGTCGGCAACCCAGACAGAAAATCTTGCGTTCTTTTCACCTCGATCGGCGAGACCGTGTTGTCACAGCTTTTCACCCGGGGTCAAATGTTGGACCGACGCCTTTCAAAAGATGGTCAGACTTACAGAATAGATAAGCGTATGGCCGGTTTCATTACCTGGTATTATGGTATTTACCTTGCGGAACGTAAACAATTCTGCGTGTAAAGCAGATACGTCCGTAGGGAAGTAGAGTGTTAGAGACTTTACCCTACTAGATCCAGCATAGAGTAAAAAGAATGAAAAGGCATGATTTATGCCAAATAAAAACGATTGGTGAGAAAAAATGAAGAAAAAGAAATGATACTGCCGTAGGACTGAAGGTTTGAGAGATCTGTGACAGCCGGAAGTCGGTACGTTTTCTGACAGGCAATAGCCCGTTTAACACATCCACACTGGTGTCCAAAATAAACAAACTTCACGGCGAACAAACAGAGGTCATTGCGTCTTTGTCCACCCGCCTTCGCATAAGCGCCGATTAAAGTAACCAGGTCTGTAGTTTCCTTACGAAGCTTAAGATAATTATCACTCGATATCGGTGTAGAAGTAAAGAAGTGCTAGATAAATGAAAGATGGATGCTCACATTAATAATGACAGAGGGGAGCGGACAAAGACAAATTGGACGACTGGTTAGGACGTTTATTACATAAAAAACCGGAGAAATGAAAAAAAGTAGGTAGAATATTTAAAAAAAAAAAAGAAATGAAACAATCAAGATGACATATGATTAGATATCCCCAAAAATATAATATCCTGCGAATTTTGGAAATTTATTTTAGACAAAGGACAGAGTTTCCAGAAAGTGGCAAATCGAAAGACCGTTCATTCAAAAGACCGCTCATTTAAAAGACCGCCCATACAAAGCCCTTTTATTACCAGTATAAGGGATCTACTCGTCTTTCTTTAATATAATAAGAGTTAGGTGGCGTACTAGGTGAGCATTTGCTGTCAACTCTATGATTTTGTGAAAAGGCTTACAAAACTCAGTTCCAAAGACACGTCTGCAAATATGTTATTAGTAAAGAATAAACTTTAACAAGGTCACGTGCTTTGTATTTGTCATATCCCATGTGCATTTTTTTAAACTTTATTGTGACAGCGCCATCTTGAGGTCTGTCGTTCTAGGCGCTGGCCCCATCTGGGCAGTCATATTGTCTATGTGGTTTAGTGCTTTTTGATCACGTTATCTTCAAGCAGATTTATTACAAGGCCATAATAAGCCTACGAATTAGTTGTGTTTTTGCTCTAGTTGTGTAAATCTGTGTTTTCATGCATTCTAGAGCAAGATATCGCGAGTGTTGTTTAAGTAGCGCATTACTGCGCGCGCGGAGTAAGTTGAGTGGTTAGGCCAGGGTTTATAAAAGGGGTAGCAAGCGGCGAAACCTGTCTATGTTTGAGAGAGCCGCCCAGTGAGAACAGACTAAGAAGACACACAAGAGCCAAGCTGTAAATGCCTTGAGCACGTGAGTTAACTTAAATTAGCATTAGTTTTCTAGGATTCTGAAATTATATCGATGTGGCTATTTTAATGTTTAATGGGATAGATAGATAGATAGATAGATGTGAGAGTTTAAGAGCGATTATTTCATTCTTCAGAAAGGCTATTCCACTGGAAATTTAGATAAGATTAACGATCGCAAGATAGTAGCCTCGTGGTGATAAAAGGCGGCGATAGCGAGTCTGATTAAACACGCTCCGCGTGGTAAACCTATAATATGTTATGCCGAGCGGCACGTTGTGTATTTAGTCCCAGTTTGGCTTAAGTCGAGAATAATTATATTGTATTCTTTATGTAAGAGTAATTTAGTGTATTTCACGTTTATTGATAATTCTACTGTATATTTAATGGGTTACTGTGAGGTGAGAATATGTATTTAGATTTCTGGAGAGCGCGAGGCCACTCCTTTGTTGAGACATGTGTTTCTCTGGTTGCTCCTGGTGGAGCATGGAAACACCAATGCGGCTGGTGTCCACCACAAGCCAACAGAAGCATTTTTATGCTATTACAGTGGTTGTTCCTGTAATAATGTGTTTCATGCGATGAGATTCCCAGCCGCACGAGTCGTCACATACGACATGCTTCAGAATGCAGTAACGAATATTGAGATAGACCAGTTGTGAGGTGGTGGTTAATTCTCATTATTGAGATTATTTGTTGTACATGTATTGAAGAATATTATTTTATGTCCAGTTGATTATTATTGTTGTGTGAACAATGGTTTGTGAGAGCACGTGGGCGTACCAGATGTATATTTCTCTTCTCCGCTCCTGAGGGAGCATGGGGCCACCGGTGTGGTTTGCCTCAGCATGGAGCATTCAGATGCTTTTGCAGTAGTGGTTTCGGTAGCAACCTATGTTACCCGATGCGATTGCCAGCCTCATGCACAACACCATACTAGTCGCATTGGGCGACACGCATGAGTGTGTGAGATAGTTGATGATGTCAGGTGGGCGCATGTTTTCTGTATGGTAAGTGTTATTATCCATGCTATTGATGTTCACTTAGACGTTGTTTTATTTATTATTTTTCAGACAGTCTATGAACACTGACTGGGTGTTTGTTGGATTGTTTGTTTGGTGTTCGGTTCTGTTCGGTAGAATTAAATGTTGATCTGCATAAGGCTTTGGGTTGCTTGAATTGTTAAGTCTGCTGCTGAGAGGGTTGCAAGCAACCGATAATTGCAACCCCTGTCAAACGATCCTTTATAAATTTTCTTAGTGCACGGGTCTTGGGTGTGAGGTACCCCTAGCGCCCCCGTCACAAGTGGCGTCGTCGGCAGGATTGACAGACAGCACGCAGTGAAGCAACTCTTCAGCAATCAGAGCAGCAACAGCCGAAACAGTAGAACACCCAGTTCAGTGCAAGGCGAGGGACGGGATCATCCAGTTTGTCAAGATTTCTAGTCAACTCTACTAGCAACAAGATGGCGGCACGCAACACACGCGCTGCTAGTAGAACTGATAACGAAGATGTGGCTGAGGTGGATGACCCTGTAGTAGGGCTAAATCGTCAACCAGAACGAGTGCAGTACATCGTGGTACCTACTCACAAGAGGGTGCGGTGCTTTGGGGAGCGCACGGGTCCTACGGCCGAGGAATATGTCAGAGAGGTGAGAGCTGCCTGGAGAGTAGGGATGATGAGTAAAGAGGACCAGGCAGATGTTATTCTTGACAGTGTGACCCCAAGTGTCCGTAGGGAGCTGAGGATTCAGGCTGATGACGGTGACCCAGAAGCAATGCTACATTCCATTCTTAGGGTGTATGGGGAGCGTCGGAGCATCCCAGAAGTAATGGCCGCGTTCTACTCTACCCGGCAAGGTGCAAGGGAGTCTCTTTGGGAATTCTCCCATCGCATTCACGAGGTGTTTGAAAGTGTTGTAAGGGCACAAAGGCAGAACAACGTCACTCCCTTGGCGCCATCCTTTCTTCGTGACCAGTTTGCTGCTTGTCTGAGAGATGACCTACTAAGAAAGCTTGCAAAGGAAATGATCATCAAGGAGCCAACAGCATCGTTCACGTCGGTGAGGGACTATGCCCTACGGTTTTTGGAGACTGAGCCCACTTCTGGGGCTGGTGTTGCCAGTGTCGAAGCAGCTTCGGGGGCTGGTGTTGCCAGTGTTGAAGTGGCAAGAACAGAGACTGTGTCAGATACACACGCATTAGGCGCAGAAGTAGAGCGGCTGAGAGCACAGGTGGCTCAATTAGAGGCTAAAATTGATGCGATGTCTCAGGAGCAGGGGAGACGTACCAGGACAGTTCGTTGTTTTAGATGCAGAGAACTAGGCGACGTACAGAATCGATGTCCACAAAGCATTAAACTAGACCCCTCTGCGGCTGAGAGTCAGGTTACAGAAGAGGAGCAGAATGGCTCAAAGATAAAGAGGGTTGGTGGTCGACCGGAGTGTGAGGTGTTTATTGCAGGGAAGAAAGTCAAAGGCGGCCAGGGATGTAAGGGTAGCAGGAGGCGACCCAGGACACCGAGGAAGCCTAGGAAAATAAGATGCTTCAACTGTGGAGACCTTTCGAACCACATGGCAGCCAAGTGTCCCCAGGGCCCGCTTCCTAAGCGATGTTTCCATTGTAGGTCCCCGGACCATTTGATATCGGTTTGCCCATCAAAGAGCGCCCTCTCTAAGCGTACCAACACATCTACATTGCCGTCACAGTGCAAGCCAAGAGATGGCCGTAGCAACTGTCACCATAAGGGCGCCAGGAAAAGTGGTCGGCATTTAGAGGAGGAGACTCATCTAAAACTCGTTGAAGGACACGAGGGGCGCACGTAAGAGCAGAGCCACCGTTGCAGAGTTTTGCAGCAGTCCGGAAAGAGAGATGTGACAAGCTGTCGTGTTCTACTCCACTACAGGTCGGAGAATTGGTGAAGAAGAGAATGCACGACGCTGAGAGATCCGAGATTCGTGATATGTGGTCAGAAGACGAGTACGTTGTAGTTCGTGCTCCCACAATGACAGGGGGTCCATATATCATCCAACGAATGGACAGAGCGAGTCCGAGCATTAGAGTAACCAGCAATGACCTGAGACGAAGTGAAGGAAAAGGTGATCCTCCAGATTTGGAGAATACGACTGAAGCGCCTGATTTAGTGCAGTTGTCGGGACGACAACAAAATCAGGCGGGGAATATGTGACAGCGCCATCTTGAGGTCTGTCGTTCTAGGCGCTGGCCCCATCTGGGCAGTCATATTGTCTATGTGGTTTAGTGCTTTTTGATCACGTTATCTTCAAGCAGATTTATTACAAGGCCATAATAAGCCTACGAATTAGTTGTGTTTTTGCTCTAGTTGTGTAAATCTGTGTTTTCATGCATTCTAGAGCAAGATATCGCGAGTGTTGTTTAAGTAGCGCATTACTGCGCGCGCGGAGTAAGTTGAGTGGTTAGGCCAGGGGTTATAAAAGGGGTTGCAAGCGGCGAAACCTGTCTATGTTTGAGAGAGCCGCCCAGTGAGAACAGACTAAGAAGACACACAAGAGCCAAGCTGTAAATGCCTTGAGCACGTGAGTTAACTTAAATTAGCATTAGTTTTCTAGGATTCTGAAATTATATCGATGTGGCTATTTTAATGTTTAATGGGATAGATAGATAGATAGATGTGAGAGTTTAAGAGCGATTATTTCATTCTTCAGAAAGGCTATTCCACTGGAAATTTAGATAAGATTAACGATCGCAAGATAGTAGCCTCGTGGTGATAAAAGGCGGCGATAGCGAGTCTGATTAAACACGCTCCGCGTGGTAAACCTATAATATGTTATGCCGAGCGGCACGTTGTGTATTTAGTCCCAGTTTGGCTTAAGTCGAGAATAATTATATTGTATTCTTTATGTAAGAGTAATTTAGTGTATTTCACGTTTATTGATAATTCTACTGTATATTTAATGGGTTACTGTGAGGTGAGAATATGTATTTAGATTTCTGGAGAGCGCGAGGCCACTCCTTTGTTGAGACATGTGTTTCTCTGGTTGCTCCTGGTGGAGCATGGAAACACCAATGCGGCTGGTGTCCACCACAAGCCAACAGAAGCATTTTTATGCTATTACAGTGGTTGTTCCTGTAATAATGTGTTTCATGCGATGAGATTCCCAGCCGCACGAGTCGTCACATACGACATGCTTCAGAATGCAGTAACGAATATTGAGATAGACCAGTTGTGAGGTGGTGGTTAATTCTCATTATTGAGATTATTTGTTGTACATGGATTGAAGAATATTATTTTATGTCCAGTTGATTATTATTGTTGTGTGAACAATGGTTTGTGAGAGCACGTGGGCGTACCAGATGTATATTTCTCTTCTCCGCTCCTGAGGGAGCATGGGGCCACCGGTGTGGTTTGCCTCAGCATGGAGCATTCAGATGCTTTTGCAGTAGTGGTTTCGGTAGCAACCTATGTTACCCGGTGCGATTGCCAGCCTCATGCACAACACCATACTAGTCGCATTGGGCGACACGCATGAGTGTGTGAGATAGTTGATGATGTCAGGTGGGCGCATGTTTTCTGTATGGTAAGTGTTATTATCCATGCTATTGAGGTTCACTTAGACGTTGTTTTATTTATTATTTTTCAGACAGTCTATGAACACTGACTGGGTGTTTGTTGGATTGTTTGTTTGGTGTTCGGTTCTGTTCGGTAGAATTAAATGTTGATCTGCATAAGGCTTTGGGTTGCTTGAATTGTTAAGTCTGCTGCTGAGAGGGTTGCAAGCAACCGATAATTGCAACCCCTGTCAAACGATCCTTTATAAATTTTCTTAGTGCACGGGTCTTGGGTGTGAGGTACCCCTAGCGCCCCCGTCACATTATTATGTCTCTGACGTTATTGGACAACTGAGTCTGGGAGACAATCACACTGCGCAGCAGTCTCAGTCTATAAATCGATTAGATTGTAGGCATTTTGAGATCAAATGTCATTAAGTGAATAGGAGTAAAACGAATATTTTGAAATATAAATATGGAAGTGAATTAAATGGTTTCCACATTTCAGTATTCTTTTTCTTTATTTTCCTTTAATTCATTCACTCATTACCATTTAACTCCTCAAGGAGTATAGGACTTCAATAAACTCCAAAATTTAAGAAGAAACAACACACAAGAAATAGATGTGTTAGAAAAATCAGACACAAGTGGGATTTCCCATCTTTTCTTACGTCGACTGAGAAACGAGTGTTTGTTCAGTTTATGTTTTGTGTCTTTTTATATTCAGTCTTCTGTATTTAGTTTTAATAGAGTGTTAAAAAGGCATGAAAATGTGTTAGAAGCCTCTTTTATTATGAAACGAAGTGTTATACTTGCGATGAGATCAGTAAAATACAATTGTCACACTCGATTCTTTCATATATTATGCTTCTACTTTTGTCCGCAATAGTTAACTTTCATCCGCATTTGTTAACATATATCGGCAATAGTTAACAACTCCCTCGTGGACGACTTATATCCCTTGCATATTTAATTCTCGCAGGCGTGCCGTCACGGACGTCGGTCAAAAACCTTTTCCCACCAAAGCTGCAGTCTATAAATTATATAAACATAGTGCGTTTGTGGATAGTTTTTATAACCTTTAACTGGTTTAAATTGTTTTTAATTATATATTTCTTTTAAAAAAATGTAATACACATCTGTTGCAGGAGTTTATAGTTGTGGACGGTTATTGAGTATCATGCTGACTGATGTTATAGCAAATGCCGTGGGGTGGTGCAAGAATCTTTCTTTCATAAAAACGGACTCCCCAAAACTTCTGGTTATATTTGGGTCCACATGACGACATAGTTTAATTGACGAAACATAAACAGTTCATTGAAAAGCATGGAATACATGAATCATTTGAAAGCTCCTACAGTCCTTCATATAACGTCACATATCTGGAATATTTACTAGCGGTGCCATAACGGTTATCACCGAAGTATCGAAAACCAGAGTATGGAGAATTATTATAATAAAATTGCTCCTGCAATACTTCTCTGTAAGTAAATCCTCCTCGAACTCAAATAATTATGTTCGGCATCTTCCTGAATATATGTGGCGACCTCCATAATACATAAGCCACGTAAAATAACTTGACAATCTTCAATTCTCAGGAGCAATAACTTCAACGTCTTCCTTGGACGGAATCTCAAAACGAAAGGCCCCGGCTAACGGTCTGCATAAATTATCTCAGCACCAAAATACGTCATCATCTCTAAGTAGCGTCAGACCAACATCGCGTTCAATTATAATTTACATAGATGCAAATACATATGTTGGCCCCAAAATAGAATTGTTACCGCGTAGATTAACTGCTAACAAAACTAATTGTCGTCAACATGTAAATACATTATAAATCTTCTTTAACAACACCTTAAAAAACAAAACGCAGACTAAATAGAAAGTGCTGTTTAAAATTAGAATTAAAAAACAGTAACAAGTTATCACCGTCGCGACAACCATGATGAAACCATAGAAATGTATCGAGATTAAAAGGTGCAACACAAAAATTAGAATCAATTCAAATGTCGTTAGTCCTATTGTATAGCTCTGAACATGGCGAACTGCAAAAACAACAACCAAAAAGCGTCAGAATTTCACAAATGGGTTTAAAAAAAAGATATTCTCATTGAAGATAATGCCGTGGGGAAGTGTAGTGTTCGAGATTTCACAAAGCTAGATAAAGCTTCGAGAGGTGAAGTAGCCACTACCCTTACGCGCTGCCTTGGCCTTTCCTGACCCAAGAGTAGAGTTAGGTATCCATTTACTGCTTATAGACTGTAGCGTGACACCACTGTTTTTCCAACCCGCTACCTTTGCCGCGAGAGGCCTGCCTGTGCTCTAAACACAGACGCTGTCATACATTGGTGCTTGCTTAAATTGAAGGACTGTGGCTGTATTACCAGACAACTAATGTTGAACTGATGACATGAACCAGACAAGTGCCAGAAGAACCAGACATGAGAAGATAGATAGAACACAACATTGAGCAAACTTGCTGATAGATCTACAAGGCAGTCCTTGTTCGGGAATCCTCAGGATAAGAGAGACAGAGGAAGACGAGGGAATGCATGGAGAAGAGAACTGGAGACTGTTGCAAGGTGGTTTGCTCTGAACAATGTTCCATGTGATATGAATAAAACAATTATAAATTTCTGGCCATTGTTTTTTCATTGATATGTTAGTTTTTTTCATTCAGAGATAGTGCATCGTGCCTTCGATGGAAGATTAAGCGAATGCGGGGGTGGAAGATTCCGAACAATAATTGAACCTTGGAATACGATTGATTTGATAAGTCATTTCATTGAGTCCGTACATTTAATTCACAGTTGTACACACAGGATGATCATTTCGATAGGAGTAGAGCATAAGTCCATATAAGTCATGCATAAATTAATCAATAACGTAGACTGCTGGTTATGTGTCAATGTCCGTTTAAGGATACAATGCAGTATTGTCGTCAGAACATCACAGCTATATGCACGAGCAGCTAGACATGGCTACCTGCCGACAGTGAGACTGCGAGTCTGAATATATTCATACGAATTTGACGATTATTCTTCTCCTTCTGAGAATTCTAGTTAAATACTAACCTCCATAAATTTCCCTCTCATATAATACTGATCCATCAAAAAATGCATATATAAATGGCTATATCATGCCATTGAATTGGAAGGTTAGAAAAAACGCAGCTATTCAGCTTTGCGGTCAAGTAACAAAGGGTAGCGTTTCTTAGTTACCGACTGTGTCCTAAACAACGCTATACACGTCATGATCGATCGTGTATGGAGCGTTCAGTAATTGAAACATCTATCGCAATATATTAAATGCCTTAACCTTTTACAATTGCACGTCTGATAACCCCATGAAGCATATGTTGCTTGGGGAGTTGACAAGTGATTATGATGATGACTAAGTAACTCATTTAAATTCGATTACGTTGTTGTTTCTCAGTAGTACTAATAAAAAATAAAAAAAAAATAAAAACAGAAGATGGAGAGATGTGTGACGTCAAAGGTCCTGGATCGTTGTGACGAAATGTGACAAGGATGGGAGAGGTGGGGGTTGAAATGGCAAAATTTGCGTGACGACATATGTGGACGACCCTTTACAACGTTTATTATTAAACAAGCGGGAAATAAACTATTATAGATCGATTGTTAAATTAGTGTAAGATTAATCTGTGTCGTGAGTTGACTATTTTAGAAGTATTTTGTTGAGTATTATAACTCTGAGTGAAATAAGACAATGTGAGTGAACTGCAAGAATTATAGAGAAAACACAGATAATGTGTGAAATTATGGAGAAACTTAAGACAGCCTGGAAGAAGATCTATTAAAGCTATCAATCTTCCCAAACCCCACAATCCCTTATGTATTCTTAAGGATCACCCGCTCTCTCTTCTTTCTCACAGATAGATAGAGAAATAGTAAGAGCTTACATAGTTACTTAGAAATAGATATGGATGAAGGTCTTGTACAGCGCATTAACAAAAGGTTAAAATTCATTAGGTTGTGTTGAAAAAAAAAGAATAACAATCTCAGCAAATAATAATTTATCGAATATCAAAGTCAACAATTGCATAAATTCATACATCAAGGAAAACAAAACCATCTCGTTGGACACAGGGAAAATAAACTGAGAGTTAACAATCCTTCAGCGGCTTGTGAAAAATTACAAAACAAAAACTTAAATCAGTGCCTTTATGTCTCTGTCCATAAACTGAGGGGACAATTATAAATCCACTGAAGGCGCTCTCCTTGGGATGTTTTCACAAACAAACTGACCTAGCCTAAACCAAGATAGGCTGTCGGTTAACTCTGTTTTTTCTTAGACATCTAAAACACGCAGGTGCCGTACTGACCAAAAGGCGTAACTAGTCGAGGTCAGCTCAGGGCAACCGTCCTTATTTGCGCTCCTATCCTGGCGCTGTGAATTAAAGCAGACGTGTCGCAGTTTCAAGTACTCCACGCGTAATCCGCTTGGGTCTGGTTTGAGATCTGTTATTGTGACTGAGCACTCCGTTTAAGCACACAATAAGATACTTTCAATTAAGCTGGCGATGCTGAGTTGAATGAGGGGTTGGATGCCCCTAAGCTCTGACTTTTACTAAATAGGCGAGTACTACTTTTGCACAATACGTGACGTCAGACTGCTGTCGTTGGTTCAACACTGCAATGGAGTCGGTATTCACGTAGTTTCCACCCGTTCAGTGGGCATATTATCGAAGTGGGGTTTATAGTTGACAGGCAATTTGACACTCCTCTTGCTGAAAAACGTTAGACAGGAGGGAGAATTTGTGCGTTCCCTCCGTTTTGTTGGTTGCAGTCAGCTGTTTTAGCAGAGGAGGTACTTGGAACCCGAGATACACAGAATTTAGATTCACGGGACGTATCTTCCACCTCAAGTGATCTGTCTAATTTGGCGATACTCGGGCTCAGTTGCCGACAAACGTAATGAAAGTTAAAATCTACCAGGTTTTATAGTCTTATTACTGACGCTGACTCGAACATCTGCGGTAGCGTGGTTTTTGCAGGTGTTCGGCACTTCTGCTGTAATGTAACCCCGAGTAACGAAAATATTATTCCAGAATCTACATCAGAGACACTAAAGTTGCCTGAATTTTACGTAACGCTTTACACGGGTACCCCAGCGTTCGACAACTTCGGCTCTCAAAGGCCCGCTGCAAAGGCGCAGGACGAATGCGAGTTTCTCTCCCCTGGACAGAGACGTAAGAAAGTTACCCAACTTTCAAAGGGCTGACCACGCTATGCCGCTGAACTCAAAATGACTTTATTAAGGCTGCCTCACAAGCATCAAGGAATCTATTTAACGGCTGGCGTGGAAACATTTAATGTGGGACGGCCGCGATTGAAGAAGTTGAAAGGACAAAAATTCCTATAGCAGACATGAACAGAAAAATTTAAAGAGAAGTGCCAGGAGAGGGGCAGGGACGGATTAAAAAATTCAAATTTACTGTTAATTTGCGACAATCTGGAAAGTTAACTTTTGTAAAATTTCCACATATTAAAAAAACGACCCTTTTTCTTTCTTTCTTTCTTTCTTTCTTTCTTTCTTTCTTTCTTTCTTTCTTTCTTTCTTTCTTTCTTTCTTTCTTTCTTTCTTTCTTTCTTTCTTTCTTTCTTTCTTTCTTTCTTTCTTTCTTTCTTTCTTTCTTTCTTTCTTTCTTTCTTTCTTTCTTTCTTTCTTTCTTTCTTTCCACGTGAGGTGGTTACGGGGTGGAGGGGACGATGTGCTGATAAGACTAAGACTAACTCATTGGTGTAGACTAGCGGCAGGCAACTGAGGAGCTGTAGTAATCAACACAAGAGATTTGCTCCCTGTCACCTACCAAACTATTCCATATGATCAACGGATAGATCTGAATCTACCGTATGCCGACCCCTAGTGTTTACTTAGTTATCATAGACGTTCGTGGTCCGAGGAGCGTAATTTTATTTCAGAAGGACTTCAAATTTCGTCTTTTATCTGGAATCTGCTGCTCGGCGAACGAACCCTGTATAAGCCGTTTTGACCTTGCGACTGCCTGGGAGTCTGAATGCATATTAGGGTGTACGTGGGGGCAATAAATCAAATTATGTGTTGATATATTTGGAATGCCTTTATTACTCTTACTTTGAAGGCGTTGAATGTGATTGCGTCAAAGAGCCATTCAAACGTTTTGGTTTTCGTTGTACACAGGTTGTTTCTGGAAATTGTACCTCTTAAGGGATGTTCACAGATCTTGTCGTGCATGGGGGGGAAGAAGAGGGACAGGGGCTGTAACATTATGTAAACACATACCTCGGTTAGTCTCTTGGAAGAGCAGAAGGAACAACTAACCAGGAGCTCACGATTCACGCAAGATGGCGGCGCTTCATTTGCATAATTATTATGGGAAAATTGCAGTGAACAAGAGTGTGTTAGGATCGTGCAGTTTTAAGTTCATTAAAATTATCGGATGGACAGAATGTAATTCTACTTCACCATTTCTTCAAGGAAGAGTAGACGCGTATATGGAAATAGTTAGGAAGAAAATGCCTGCTATATTTCATGAGTAATGGACTAGTAAGCTTGTCGAATAATTCGATACATGATGCAAAGTGCTGTTTCAAAAATCATAGTAAATTGAAGGAAGGACGGATTATAAAAATATTGGTATGGAAAGAAAGCTACAACTCAGCTGATTAAAACGAGATACCGCGGAAAGAAACAGCTGTTGTGGAAGAGGAGAACCAGGAAGTTATATGGGATAGGAAAAGCACAAACGAACAAAAGTCACTCGACAAGCCAGAAATTTCTTGAGCCAAAGTCACCTTTACCAAATCGAGTCAAGTTTAGTGTATTTCTGAAGACCAGAGGGTTTCGGTCGAATATATAGATCTCATAAGTCAGAAGTGTACATCACAAGTGTTATCCTGCAGTGACACGGAGCACTACAGTTGGTTCACTCAGATGTGCTGACACCCAGTAGTGAATTGGAGAAGCAGAAGAGACTGTATATTTCATAGTGTGTACTGCATCATAAAGAACTGGTCTGGGACATTGTCGTCTATCAGCCAGGAACATTATGAGTTAAAAGTAAACAAAGCTCATGAACTCTGCGAACAATTTATATGAAGCGAGAGTCAAGTGATGAAAAGAATTTTCTTGATCTACTTATTACCACCCGGACAAGAGATCTTTACTGTCTGACTATCATTTGTGCTATCAAACACTAGTGCTCATTTCTGGGACTGTGGTATACCTTGTAGTTTTGTATTCTTTCTAGAACTATTATCTACTGTCATCAAGACAACAACTATAAATATCCGTCTCGTTACAGGGGCTAACATTTTATTATATGAAAAAATGTGACATTACACAAAACATACGAGTGAGCACTGCTTCTTTCATAAGAGGTGTCCAAACAAAATGGATTCATCTTCATAGCCTGCAATGGTTAATAACTAAATCGCGGACTACTTATATTAATATTACAATCTTAGCTGAAATATCGGATAATTATTATAACCTTTAACTGGTTTAAATTATTTAACAATTTTTTTTTTCACATATAAAACAAACAACAATGCAAACTCAGTACTGTTAAAAAAAAGTTAGTTGCTTATCCTTTACAGGACGTGGCAATCAATCCCAGCTTTTATTGGCTGTTTTTGATTTTTCTAGGCAATTTTTTCATTCAGTAGTTTGCCATTGCTTTCTGAACGGTACGGCGCTTATACCATTGTTAAAAATCCACACAAAGCGATCTGCTACCAAACCGCCTGCAGCAGTACTGTAGTTGATTTAAATTAGATTTTAAAAAATAGAACAACAAGCTATCACCATCCCCATAACTGTCAGATGGGATCAACGACACAATAGTTGAAAGACTGTATTCGGGTTCGTGTTAATGTTTACATATTTTGATGAGGGGGAAGAGGAGGGGTTGGGGGGGGGGGGGGGGGGGAGAATGCAAATGCATTTAGTTGATTGGGCGCAAAGTTGAGCTCAGTCTCATGCTGGGACACGGCTCATGAAAGGGGAGATTTTGTAAAAATCTGGTTAATGAAACATTATTTTACTTCTTCTTCTTCTTTGATCCTTAGCCGCCGACCATCAAAGCAGTCAGTGGCCATCACGCCTAGTGGCGTCTTGTAGGGCAACAACAAATTGATTCCACTTTGCTCGGTCGGTGGCCATCCTTCGTACAGTGCCCCAACTCTGGTTCATTCTTTGCATCTCAGCCTCCACAGTCTTCCGCCAGGTTGTTTTTGGTCGGCCTCTCTTTCGTTTTCCTTCAGGGGTCCAAAGCATAGCTGTTCTTGTGATGGCATCGGGGTCTCTTCTGATGACATGACCAACCCAGCTCCAGCGTCTGCCAGCTATGATGGTGTTCATGTCCTCTTGCTTGCTACGAGTAAGCAGATCTTGGTTAGTGATGGTATTTGGCCAAAAGATTCGGTGAATTTTTCTTAGGCATGTTTTGTGAAAAGAGGACAATTTCGACATTTCCTTCTCTGTAACTCTCCAGCATTCCGCACCATAGAGAAGCACAGAAAGCACACAGCTCTAATATAATCTTAATTTTGTGCTTGTGCTGTATTGGGAGGACTTCCAGATGTTGTTTAGGCTAAAGAAGGCTGTTCTTGCCTTATTCATTCTGATATTGATGTCTTTGCCTGCCCCGCCGTCTGGTGTTACTATGCTTCCTAGGTATGTGAAGGTATCTGTCTGTACCAATTGCTGATTCCTTACTGATATGGGCTCAGGGTTGCTCACATTGAGCGTCATGACCTCTGACTTCTTTAAATTGATATTCAAGCCCACCTGCTTGCTAAACTTATTAAGTCTATCCGTTTTTTCCTGGATGTGTTGATGTGAATGTGCTAGTAGTGCAATGTCATCTGCATATTCCAGATCTTCCAATGTAGAAAATGTTGTCCATCTTATTCCTCTTGGACTGCCCTCTGTTGTCTGGCGCATCACCCAGTCTATGACTGTTAAAAATAGAGTGGTTGATAAGGAGCATCCCTGTCGTACTCCTGTCTTCACCTCAAAGGTTAGGTTGCTCTGCCCAACACTACACGTAAAGTTGGCATAGAGGCTTTTTATGATTGACACTATGCAGCTTGGAATTCCATAAGCCCTCAGTATATTCCATAAACTGTCCCTATGTATGCTGTCGAAAGCCTTTTCAAAATCAACAAAATTAATGTAAAGCTGTCTTTGCCATTCTGAGCACTGCTCTATAATGTTCCTGAGAGTGAATATATGATCTACACATCTCCTGTTCTTTCTAAATCCTGCTTGTTCTTTCCTCAGTTTGTGGTCTACTGCCTTTGAAATTCTCTGTATAATTATCCTGCCTAGTATTTTGCTGGGAACTGAGAGAAGAGTGATTCCTCTCCAATTATTGCAGTCTGCAAGATCTCCCTTCTTGGGGAATTTGACAATTATTCCTTTGTTCCACTCTGATGGTGTTGTCCCAGTTTTCCAGACTTGTGCAAATAGTGGTTCTAATAGTTCAGCTGCTAGCTCAGGGTCTGTCTTAAATAGCTCTGCATTTAAGTTATCATGGCCCGGAGCTTTGCCGTTCTTTAACCCTTTGATTGCTGTGATGATTTCTTCTTTGCGTGGAATGTCTGTATTCACATCTAGATCGTTTTCAGCTTCAGGAACATTCAATTGTGTCTCTGGTGGTTCCTTGTTCAGAGTTTCTCTGAAGTGCTCTGCCCATCTTGTTTCCTGTCCCTCTGCTGTCGTGATGAGATTACCTTGCTTATCTCTTACTAATGTAATATTGTTTGCACCTCATTTTCCGCTAATGAATTTAGTTATTTTGTATACTGTGCTTTGTTCATTTCTCAGTGCTGCCTCCTCTGCCTGTCTTGCAAGATCGTCTAGGAAATTCCTTTTGTTGGCTCGGGTTTGGCGTTTAACTTCCTTGTCCAGCTGACTGTACTGTTCGCTATATAGTTGCTTTAACCTGGGGGACTTCGCTTCTGTTTTCTTTCTTTTCTTTTCATTTCCTTTTTATTTTACTTACAAGATGGTTATTTTTCCTGCACTAATGAACTAATTTACGTTTAATTACAATCTTTCGTGGATTTTGGGGACGTAATGTGAGGGGGAGCGGCAAAAGCAGCAACCAGAGGGCCACAGACTTTTATAAACGGGTGCTTGCGTAGAATAGAAGGACTGAAATGGTATGACAAAGTCACAAATGTGGAATTGATGACAAGAACCAGACAAGTGCCAGTGGAAAAAGAGTTGAGAAGAAGACGCTGGCGATGGATAGGACACACGTTGAGGAAACCTGTTGATAGCATTACAAGGCAGTCCTTGTTCTGGAATCCACAGGGAAAGAGAAACAGAGGTAGACCAGGGAACACATGGAGAGGAGGGCTGGATGGAGAGGTGAAAATGATGAGGAAAACATGGAAAGAGCTTGAGCGGATGTCACGTGACAGGAAGACTTGGCGTGTGTTTGTTGAAGGCCGCCTATGCTCTTTGGGGAGCTAAAGGGTATTGATTGAATGTGACGGGGAGGGGGGTGTCAAAAGGCAAACATTGCGTGACGTCATATGTGGACTACCGATTAGGCCATATTTCTAACTTAGCCATAAGACAATGGAAGTTTCCTTCACTTTTACCGCGGCATTAGTCCATTTTGTGTGTGTCAGAAACATTCTAATGTTTGTTGGCTTGGAGTTTAAAGAAACAACATCTCGCGGTTTGTGTAATTTCACCACACTACTCTTCTTTCTATTTTCATTTCACTTTTTGTTTTTCTCTCACGTTTTGTCCTGGTACTCCCAGGGACACAGAAATAGAAGGAGACTGTAAAAATAATAACAGGTGGGTGAAGAGAACTGGTGACGGAAGTAAAAGGGACGACGAAAACGTAGAAACATTTGAACAACCGGGAGAGAACTTGGCATGAATTTGTTGAAGGTCTAAGCTCCCTTGTGAACTGAAGGGAATGAATTAACGATTGAATGAATGAAAGATTGAATGAATGAATTAATTAAATCATGAATTTATAAATGAATAAGTGGGAAATAAATGCAGCAGAAAAATAGAGGCCACATGTTACAGTTCCAGCCTGTGAAATAAATGCTTTAATTGATTTCACATAAGAAAAATATTGACACCACCATATATTTACATATTTCTTGTTTATGCACGTACTGATAACAAGGCCAATCAATAGTTCAATCTTCTCTTTCAAAATGAACATAGAGTAACATGCCTCCCTGCGTTAAATAATGCCGCGCGTTTGGAGCAAACCTGGGCGATATTGATTGAAGCAGAAGAAACAAAGCTTTGTTTGATTTGTGTACAAGACAACGAATGTTGAAGGAATCTATATTTTCCAGTAGCATATTCAAGATTGATTTAAGGTTTATTTTATTAGAACTCAACTATGGCGGTTGAAATTAGACTGGAGAGATCAGCAATGAAATCTAGAACTCAGATGTTGAAACTGATTGTTTAGAGTTGAAAGAGTCGTTGTTTGCTTATCAAACAGACGTATGAACCGTTTTCAAAATGACAAAGCTTGTTTTTATATTTTTTCTTCTTATTTTTTTAAAATTTTCTGGTAGCGATAATGGATCATTCTTTGTTGGTTTTTTTTCCGTCTTGTTCTTCATATTCCTCTCTGTCTTCTTCTTCTTTTTATTGTTATATATATATATGTATAAGAACAGCAGTGCGACAGGGATGCCTCTTGTCTCCATTTCTTTTCTTGCTGGCAATAGATTGGGTTATGAGATCATCGACAACACACAACAGAAATGGAATCCAGTGGACTCTGACTAAGCAGTTGGATGATCTGGGTTTTGCTAATGACTTAGCTCTTCTGTCCCATAACCGTAATCAGATGCAGGACAAATTGAAAACACTCGATGAGAGGTCACAGCAATTGGGTCTGAAAATACAAAAGGAAAAGACAAAAATAATGAGAATAAATGCAGGTAATGATAACAGCGTTGAACTTGAAGAAACACCAATACAAGATGTAGAATCGTACACATATCTTGGCAGTAATATAGACAAAGTTGGAGGGACAAACAGTGATATCAAAATAAGAATACAAAAGGCAAGAGGAGCTTTCATTGCATTGGGAAATATATGGATATCAAGAGAAATAGGATCCAACACGAAAATAAGAATCTTCAACTCAAATGTGAAGTCAGTCCTATTGTATGGCTCTGAGACATGGAGAACAACAAAGACAACAACCAAAAAGCTACAAACTTTCATAAATGGGTGCTTGCGTAGAATAGAGGGATTAAAATGGTATGACAAGGTTACCAACGTGGAACTGATGACAAGAACTAGACAAGTGCCAGTGGAACAAGAGATGAGAAGACGACGATGGCGATGGATAGGACACACACTGAGGAAACCTGTTGATAGCATTTATACACTGCTTAGACAGAGCAGACTACGCTGACTTGGCCATGTCCGCCGCATGGAAGATGGTTGCTTCACGAAAGATATCTTCTACGGACAACTGGCAGATGGCAAAAGAACAGTTGGGCGACCGCAGCTGAGGTTCAAAGTTTTGTGCAAAAGAGACATGAGGGCACATCCAGCAACCTGGGAGGATGAAGCTGCTGATTGCACCAAGTGGCGATGCTATCTGCGGCGCCACCTCAGTTTGGGCGAAAAGAAGCTCACACAACAAGCAGAAGAGAGAAGAAAACGTTGAAAGGAACACCAGGAAAATAAGCAGCTGAGGGCTGTCACCTCAAGGGCGCATTGTTATAGTCAGTTATGACTGAAAGGGGCTATTATAATAATAACTTCCAATAACCCGTCAAAACTGACACATTTTAAATTATAGTGTATTACAGACGGTGCTATTGCTATTGTGGTCATTTCATTGAACGCGACCGTCATTAGATATTTGTAGTGAAAATATATGGATGTATTAAAGCTGAAGACATGGAGTAACCTTCCTAAATGACACGCGGAGCAGTGATAATGATCTAATGGACCGGAAATTGACTAAATAACTAACATTTCTTTTATGACAACATGTCATGTCTTGAAGAAACAATCAAAAACGTACATTTTAAGGTTATTTTTAAGAAAATGATGAGTTAAATCCGTTTCCCGAATGAAACTGGACAGAAGAGTATCTTGATTGTCGGTTGATTTAATCTGCATCTCCGACCCTTCTTGTCTCCAGTTCATATACTTTTTATCAATTGTGTTGTTGGCTTCTTTCCATAATCAAACTGTTCATGCACATCGTCATTTGCACACTTTTCTATTTTCGGGAGAGTACATGTAAGGGAAACAATACAATTATTGTCTAACTTTCAACCACAGTTGCACCCCTTAGCTGGGGTTGAAAGTTAATGCACTCTCTCGAAAATAGAAAAGAGCGCAAATGATGGTTTGCATGATGTGACCGACCGACCAACATACTTACGACGGGAATTATAATATTGAATAATTATATATATATATATATATATTTGTAGGCCCCTGACTCTATAAATGATGATGATGTATTATGTGCAGGGAACCTAACGCTACCTCCCTAGATCTCACACGGTCACTATTTTGGCTCTAGTGTCTGGTGTATGATGTACCTAGTGTCTAGGGGAGAAATGAAATGATGGTACACAACACAAAAACACTTTAAATTTCTATGAGGAAGTGAATAAAACCTGTGGTTAGGTTTTTCTATAAATTGAATAATTTTTTTGTACAATTTATTTTGCCTGTCCAGTCATATCGTTTGGACAGGTCTTTGAAAATGAGGACAAGATAGTTTACATAAAAAATTAACTAAAATTGTGTGGACAATCTGCCCAAATAACTACAATGTTAATATATGTCTTTCCTGTTGGAATGTTCACAGCTTAAATTTATTCTTCTAAGAGGGAGAGTCACTGTGTATGAGGGGCTGTATTATCATCATACCCCATCAACTTCCTGAGTATGATTTGAAATACCAAGGTTTATTTAAAACGAAACTGTCAGATGTACCCAGGTCCTTAACATATCACCTGGGGTTTCTTGTTAAAAGATAAGATATTGTGTAGTTGCAGAAATATCGATATCACATCACACGCCCAAGCTCCTGCTGTTATCTCTTGAAAGCATACATGAAATTTCGGAGACTTCTTGGCGTTATCGTCACTCCTCAGGTTTCCTGTCACCAGCTGGCAACAGGAAACAAAACCTCTGCAACAAAAGGACACCCTGGCCTTTTACATCTGATCACTTATTCTTTTATTTAATTTCATACGTGGGTATGGGGTCAGCCTTGCGTGCATTTCAGGTTCACTCACCCCCTAATTTTTCATGACTCCCACCTTGCTGTGACCACCCCTCAGGTCCCTATGGCAGATATGCCACTGTACGTTACCTAGTTTTCCTCAATAATATAATGTGGAGTAACCACATTTCCTTTGATACGATTTTCCCTTCTTTTCTTTTATATATAAATGCTTCAGGCATGTTGAACAGTGTTCATGGAACCCAGAGGTTTACTAATATACTCTAATACAATAATATTCAAACATAATCATGACAACATACATTAGTTAGATACATTTCAACGTGAGGACTCAACAATGTCTGCTCCCGGCACGTCCTTCACTTTTTCCCAATAGCAGTATCTAACTTTGGTAAGGGGATTAAACATATTAAATTCATAAAGCATTCTTACCACAAATCAAGAAATATAAACAAATGACGCTGACTTTGCAAAGAAATGGCCTCAGTTTCTTCTGCTCCGTCCAGACTGTGAAATACTTATTTAGTTATTTAATTTACTTTTAAATTTATCACAGCTGTTCTCAGCGTATCTGAATAAAAAATACTGTTCAACTGGCAATGAATAGCGAAAGCTTTTTGCTAATTTTTAGTAGCCCTGGCCAATCGAAAGCTTGCGACTACCAGAATTCAAATGCAGTTTTTGAAAAACATAATTAATTCAAAACATACTCTGCGTCTGGTAGTCGATTGGCCAGTCTGCTTTAGTTATGCCAATACAAAACGATGTTAGTTTTTGGTAACAATTTTCCTACCGCTCCCCTCTCCTCCTATACTCTTGTTACCCAAGCGAAATTGAATTTACCTCAATGCCTCCCTTCTAAGCCGGTGTCCCCACTAACGTTATAAAAAAAAAAAACAAGCAGGAACAACAGTCCGTCTGGTCGTGCGTCCGTAGACATTTTGTATTTTCACAATAACTTGTCTCATACTGGAACTATCATATTATTTAAAACACATTCTTGCTCAGTGAACTCTAAGCTATACTACCATGTGATTTTTATGATCAGTTTCATTAGGGTTTTAGATTTTCAATTTTGTCACCGGTCATCGTCAAATAAATATTTTACACAAGACGGCCATCTTCCCCTCTCGCCATCTCGCTAGCATGTATTTGTCAAATAACTAACTTGTTTTTGTGACGTCAGAAACATTACCGCGAGGAGGCAATAACATTTGTCTGCGTGTTTGCTTCTGTTGTCTTTGTCGCCACGTGTATATATGCATGGCAGAATGTGTCAAGCGAAGCGGGGTTGTTCATGGCGGGTTAAGAATAGGCGATAATAATTTGTATTGTATCGTGTAACACTACCAAAAAATGTAAGGATTGCTACTTGTAAAGAAATTGTTTCTTTTACTACAGTCTCTTGTAATGGATATAGTGGCCACCGCTGTAAAGAAGTTATTTCTTACTACACCTGTAGTACACCACTGTAAAGTTCTGTTGTTTGCGACTCCACTGTAAAGAATCGAGTGTGGTGTATAGAACCTCACTGTAAAGTATGATGGCTGGTAGTACTGTTGCATTCAAAGAGGTGCTGTCACCGTGAAGACAGACACAGGTCAACTCGACCTACACAGGGTAGTGTAAACATTGAAGTGAGAGTACATTGTACGCGAATGGTAGAATGGTTCTGAAGAGTTGACAACTTGGTAACAATATATTCATACTCTCACATGTAGAAGTCAAGGATTACTGGAACTACTGTGTTCTTTTTATAATATTTAATGAGACGCACACTGGAACAGTACGTGTATGGTTACAGGAACACATGACGACATAAACAGCATGGTGTTGATCAATGGTGTATCATCTTAAGTTAGCATACATGCTGGATAACCTCATACTGGAACATTTGTAGACAAGCATTCAGAGTTCTATAGTTAGTCCACATCTATATATCTATATATCAGGTTGTACTGACAGATCACGTCAGTTTATACATAATGTTCATAGTGACTCTTGTACAGAATCTCTCTTAGCATGAGTGTAGCTTGTACTCTAGCGTAGATTCTTTCAAATAGCATTCAGCACATATCTTCGGAGTAAATGCTAAATCTCCCATAATAGATCTTTCTTTCATAACTGTGATCTCTGGATCATTATCGGGTAGTAAGGGACAACCCTGTTCTCTGATGAATGATTGACAATAATTCGGATTCCAAGATGGCTTCCTTGGTCCTTAACATCGCTCACACAACGGTGAGATGACAAAACTTCTAGAAAGATTCACTTCATAAGGATATCAAAGTTTCCACCAATATCAGCATTATCTGTCCTCATAATTGCTGTGTAGAAACATTCTTAGTGCTGCTAAACGATATGTCGTTCTGACATCTGAACATAAGTAGATTCATGTAGGCCTAAACATAACCCATCGTAAGCCTAGGAACGAAGTCAGTAAAAGTACGTTTACCTTGGCCAAGAATCAATAGCAAGCACAAAAAACACTTTTCTGGCGTAATAGAAACAATACTGGGGAACACATAGACTAAAACAGTCCTAGAAGACACAATCTTCTTCCCCATGATAACTTGAGATCACAAAACTTTGGACCGCTCGACATTGGCGTCCCGCCAGACTCCATAACCGAAGAACACACTCTCTTATCTTCATCCGCTCAGAGTGTAAGAACAAATAATCCAGCACAGACACACAAAGATAACATGATATAAGACGGAATCGTCTCAAACAGACAAACAGTAAACCTAGATTCGGACTTTCAATATTCCTGCAAAACCTTAAGCGAGAACAATCTGTTTCCAGCTATAATATAAAATCTAGATTCCTCCGCTTGTTCAATCCACGGAAACAAAACAGGAACCGATCACTCAAAGAATAAATACACATTTACTATTCTGAGTTATTCCCCTTTCTTAAAAGTTGTAAGTTCATAAATAAATATCCTTTTATCAAACAGATAGTTACATTTTCATTTGTAATCGTATCAACTGTAATCTGTGCGACTGTAACTGTCTTTTTTCTCTTGTTGATGTGATCACTGGCCCAAGACAGTATACATGTGGTTAGATGTGTAGTGCGAGCGTATGATGAATTGAGTGTGGGTGCGAATGAAGACGCGAATGTGTTTAGGCTCGTATAGATGTAGATCCTGCAACCCATACTCTCACATGCAGTAATCAAGGATGCTTTGACACTGCAGGCATGTTTCAAGACATTTATTGACGGGAACACACATAGTATCAACAGGAACAGTCAGTGTAACAAGGTCATGCTGACCTGACATCGATAGGTATACATTTGGCATTCAAAAAGGTAAACATCAGAATAGACGTGCATGGTCAATAGCAAAGTTCTTCAATAATGACAGTTCGTAGCGTCGCCCTTGGCGTCTCTGACTAAACGCGTCAGATGCCTTAGTTACTATGACACATAGGTGCAACTTGGCACTACCGCCAATTGCACATATCAGGCTGTAGTATAATAGCCGAAAGCACAGGCCTCGTTCTGACGTCGGCCGTGTACTTCTGTTAAATAGGTTATCATCAACCCTGCAGTAATACTTATTGTAGATAGAAGTTCCGCCAATCTGCGGCTCCCACAATATATCTTCGTCACTGGATTTCTGGACAATATAAGACTAACAGTCTTGGATGGCTACCTCGAGCACAAATATATATAAGTTCTGAAATGGCGGATCAGTGAGCTGCTGTTCACCCTAGGTAATCCTTTACATGTTCTGCCACCGGAAAGCGTAATAATGCATAAAGGTCGGTATTACCTGGTAAATGAATCCTCAGAACTACACAAGGAATTCTGTCGTCATCCCGACGCACAGAGATTCACTGGGGAAAACTGCCATAGCAGTTACTTCGAAGATTCTCCCCGAAAAACAATGGACTCTTGGTCCCTTCAGAAAAAACAGGACCTCCCGGCTTCCCGGAAGTATATCTCACTCCCGCTTAAAAAACCTTCCCATAGGCCTACGCCGAACTGTCAACCTCTGACCCTACAGGTCAAACACAATGAATGAATAAACAAGGGAAGACAACCCCTAATCAACCTGACATCGCAGGTAAAGACACAATTATACTTATGATACAAACATAAGCAAATAACTTGACAGATGACTCCGTCGAAAATGACAGCAACATTACTACCACCCCCCTGTAAAAAAAAAAAAATGCAATTTTTTTTTTTTTTAATATGCTCATGAGCAAGATAGCACCAGTATCACTTCTGTGCTCATGCAAACAATGAACCTAATATCAGGTACAATAGAAGAGGGTACAAATCATCTCCCAACATAGGAGAAAATATTTCCTTTAAGCCAAACAAACTAAGGGATACCATTCAAGAAACCTAAGTTGCTGGCAATACCAATCATATATCAAACATTACTAAATAATATAATCATAGCAATATACAAATGTCAATGCTATTTTAGCAACATATCACTGATGGATGGACAAAATGAAATTTGTTAAATTATCTAAACATCATCCAAATACATTTGTATTACAACATATTATGATATTAAGGACAGACCTAAGTCTGAAAATATATCAGGAAAAACTAGGACACAAGATTTAACTGGAATCATGTGGGCATCTAGACAATATGTCCGCCATCACATTATCCGAACCACGGATAGCTCGCACCGTGAAATGGAAAGGCTGAAGAGCAATAGCATAACGAGTAGATCTCGAGCTCTTCAAATCCTTACTTTGCATAGCCGTAAGAGCTTTTTGGTCGGTTTCCATAAAGAAATGCGCGCCCAGAAGGAACCTTTGTAGCTTAAGAATGGACCAAACCATAGCCAACAATTCACGGTCCAAAACCGAGTAATTCCTTTCTGCCGCATTCAGCTTCCTAGAAATATACATTACAGGATGCAGAGTTCCTGAATATTCCTGCATTAGTGCCGCTCCAATGCCAGTGGAAGAGGCATCACTACGAAGGACAAAAGTCTTATCAATCGTCGGTAGTCTTAAGATAGGATGAGATGAGAACAAATTCTTAACCTGATCCAATGAAGTTTGGCATTCTTGGGACCAACGCACCATATTAGGAGAACCTTTTTTCAATAACGTTGAAAGTGGTGCCATAATGGAGGACAGATTCTCAATGAATCTTCCATAGAATTGTATCAATCCCAAGAGACTACGCACTTGCTTTTTTGTCTTCGGAACCGAGATATTTAATATCTTTGAAATGTTTTGGTCCTCTGTCTTCAACAGACCATGACCAACTCGATGACCTAGGAAGGAAATTTCACTAAACCCAACAAAAGCTTTAGAGGGTTTAGCAGTCAATCTATGCTCACGTAGAGTAGATAGCAATTCCTTCAGACCCACATAGTGTTCTTCCCAAGTATCGCTGAAAAGACAGATGTCGTCTAAATATGCAATGACATCTGCACGATCTGATAGAATTCGTCGCATCATGCGCACGAAAGTCGCTGGGGCGTTCATAAGCCCGAAAGGCATAAAATTCCATTGAAACAGACCCCTAGGTGTCGAAAAAGCAGTGAGAGGTTTGGCGTGTTCCGTCAGTGGGACTTGCCAATAACCTTTCGACAAGTCTAGTTTAGTAAAGAATTTAGCTTTAGAAAGTCTAATAAGTAGATCATCT
This sequence comes from Oreohelix idahoensis, assembly GCA_024509875.1. NCBI lineage: Eukaryota > Metazoa > Mollusca > Gastropoda > Stylommatophora > Oreohelicidae > Oreohelix > Oreohelix idahoensis. The sequence continues at coordinate 407,066 of JAMPIV010016384.1, forward strand.
AATAACGGCATAGGTTCAGCATCGAACTTCGTAACTTGATTTAATTTGCGATAATCAACGCAAAGACGTATGTTATTGTCTTTCTTTCGAACAATAACTATCGACGAAGAATAAGCTGAAGTGGATGGTTCAATTATTTGTAGTTGAATCATTTCATCCAATTCTTTCTCGACTTGTGCTTGAAAATGAATAGGTATTGGGTATGGTCTTACTCTGATCGGATTACGATCAGTAAGTATGATGTCATGTTCTATGACATCTGTGTGTCCAGGAATGTCGGTAAGGACATCCTGATATGATTGTAACGTAGAGGATACTTGACGCTGTTCCTCAAAAGACAAGTTAGAAGAGACTGTAACGTCTCTCCACGATTCCGTTGAAGTAAGTGGAATCGTAGGAAGAGGTAAGTTCACGTCAGAAAAAATAGTTTCCTCATCCTGTATAACAGACAGGGATGAGATGTGACCATGTTGAACTGGAGAGTCGTCCGTCGCCTGGAAAATAGGCTGTAAATAGTCTGGACGTTCAATAAACTCTGTTAACATATTTATATGGAAGGTTTTATGCCTTCCATCCACATCGACAATATAGTCGACATCAGAAATTTTCGAGACTATAGTGTATGGACCCTTCCAAGAAATGAGAAGTCTATTCTCTCTTGAGGGCAGTAAGACATATGCTTTGTCTCCAGGACAAAGTTGACGTAGGCGTCTTTTCTTATTAGCAAATCGCCTAGCTTTTTCTTTCGCAAATTCGGAAGATGAAGTTGCTAACCTGCACGATTCGATAATCTTTTCTCTAAGAGCTATAACATATTCATATGACGATTGTGTATCATCGTCAATATTATCGGAAGTTATCAAATCGTGTAACAAGGACATTGGCCCGCGCGGTTGCGCGCCAAAGACAAGTTCGAAAGGAGAAAACCCTGTATGCTCGTTGGGAACCTCTCTATAGGCAAAGAGGACTGCAGGTAAAACCCTGTCCCAATCTTCAGGATGATCCTCCGTTATCTTGCCAAGTAAGTTCTTTAGTGTCCTGTTAAGACGTTCTACCAATCCATTGGACATTGGATGATAAATACTACTGAGAGACCTTTTAATGTCTAGCGTAGCCATTACCTGAGACATAACGTCCGAAATTAACTGAGTGCCGTGATCCGACAGTATTTCTCCGGGGAATCCCAGACGAGAAAATACGAGCCAAAGAGCATCAGCGATATCGACAGTTGATATGCTCTTCAGAGGAATAGCCTCTGGCCAACGCGTGCACATGTCCACGCAAGTGAGGATAAATTGGTGTCCTCTGGCTGACTTAATTTTGAACGGACCAATGATGTCTATAGCCATTTTCTGAAACGGCCGAATCGGAATATCTGCAGCCTGAATAGGAGCAGCATGTCTCGGACCCCTAGACTTGACCTCTTGACAAATTTTGCAAGATCGGCAATAAATTCGGATGTCTTTATTCACGAATGGCCAAAAGAATGACGCAAGGACTCTAGTTTTAGTTCTGGAAAAACCCATGTGTCCAGCACACTGAGAATCGTGTGCATGCCGAAGAATTAAGGCTCTCATACACTTAGGCACAAGAATTTGCGAGTGCATAGACTTGTCCGAGTGTTGTACCATTCGTACCAATATACCATTCTTCATAGTGATATACGATTTGTGATTCGTATTTTGATTGGGATCCCCTTTCTTTGCAAGAAGGAAGTATTTCTTCAAAGAAGGATCCTCTTCTTGACGTTTAACAAACGAGTCATGGGAAATCACCAAGTGCTCGTCTTGGCTATCAACTTCATTACTATTATCAGATGAAGTTGGGGGATTAAGAGCTTGAGCTCTTGTCACCACTGCATTGACCGTTTGAATGTTTCTTTCTTCCCAACTAGAAATTTGTTGCGGGGTGCATTCCTTAACCCCATGAATACGACCGATTATAAGATCCGCAATAGGATTAGGAAGAAGACATGCATGGACATCTCCTGTGAAGAAAGGAGTGTCAATCCTAATAATAGCAGTAGGATAGCTTTCCATAGTACCACCAAATGTAACACATTTGATTGTTTTTCCAGTGGCACAGCAAGGATCTATCAGAGACTCCTTAACCCCGACGGTAGTACATCCCGAATCGAAAAGTACTGAGACTAGCCTATCATTTATTAGACCTTTATGTAAGATGAGAGATCCTCTCCCATCATGCGCAACTGTAGCAGGTAGAGCAGGAAGAGGGTGACCACAACTTAGCGTAGATACAGTTGATGAGTCAAACAATGTTAAGCATTGGGGGCATTCAGTTGCTCTCCCAAAATCGAAAGCACAACCAGTGATAGCCCTAGAATTACCACTATCATTTACTGTATTACAGGCTCCATCAAACTCTTGTTGCGCAGAGTTTGCCTGTTGGTAAGGTCTTTTTTTGTTAAACCTAGGTCTACCTCGATTATCATTTCCCCTGTAATTATTTCGACTATCATTTCCCCTGTAATTGTTATTATATTGCCTATTGTAATCATCATTCCGGTTTGAATCCCGGTTTCTAAATTCACCATCGTCATAATCTTGACGTCGAGAATGATTACCTCGAAAATTTGAATAGTTATTATTTGGATAGCCTTTACGAAAGTGTCTCAAATTATTACCACTAAAATTACGAGAACTACCATCTTGTCTCCACTGCATAGACGAAGAACCATCATGTGTTGGATTACTCCGCTTCTGAGTGTAATTTTGATTACTTCCCCTATTCCAATTTTGTTGAGCACCCTGAAATTTTTTTTCTGAAATTAGGGCCATATGGTGTTGCCGAAGCAGCTGGCAACCCTTCTTTCACTTTAGAATTGCTAACTGTAGCATGGGGATGTGCTGTGGCATACTGACAACAGTATTCCTCCATTTCTTTTAAGTTTTTAGGCTTACGCTCATGAAGGAATGCAAGAAAAGAATCATTAACAGATGACAAAACCTTATCTCGCAATAATAAGTCCATTAGACCTTCATATGTTTTCTCAATCTGAGACAACTCAACCCATCGTGTAAATGTACGACGTATCTTTGTAACAAAATCAGAGAAATCTACTCCATTTTCTGGCAACATTGTCCTAAAACGAAGACGATAGTCTTCTTGTTTTAATTGGTATTTTTTTAGCAATGCTGCCCTGACAACATCATAATTAGTCCTCTCATGTTCGTCTATTGTCATAAGAGTAGTCACTGTGTCACCTGTAAAAAATGGCATCAGTTGTTCAACATATTTTTCCTTTTTTTTATGTTATGCGTATCGCACAAAAATTGGAATCTATCTAGATAATCTGCTACGTCATCCTTTAAAGGATTGAAATGAGGCAATTTAATCCTACTAACAAACTCCTTTGTCGTACTCGAAGTTGTTTGCTGAGCACCCGTACTCGCCAATTTCAATTTCTCTAACTCCAAAATTGCGAGTTTTTCATCAAGTTCCATCTTCTGTTTTCTTTCCTCATGTTCCATTTTTCTAATTTCAGCCTCAGCAGCAGCTTGAAGTTTTTTTTTCCTCTGCAGCAGCTTGAAGTTTTTTTTCCTCTGCAGCAGCTTGAAGTTTTTTTTTTCCTCTGCAGCAGCTTGAGCTTGAATTTTTTTGTCTTCCATTTCCATCTGGAATTTTCTTTCATCAGCTGCAGCTTGAGCTTTCCTCTCCTCAGCAGCAGCTTGAGCTTTTTCTCTCCTCAGCCTCTCTTTGATACCTTCTTTCTTCAAGTTCTAATCTTCTATTCTCAGCTTCTAGCTTCTTTAGTTCAGCTTCTGCTTTCAATTTAATTTCCTCTTTTTGTTTCTTTTCTTCTGACTTTAATGCAATGGCGAATTGAGCAGATGAATATTCTTCCAATTCTTTACCAGACTTACCAAGGGTCAACCCTTGCTGGATGAAGAAATCCAATGTAGACATTCTGTCTAATGAGATCAGAAACCTGAAAAAAATTAAATAAATTACCTTATCCCACTTCAATGGGAGACAAGTCTGAAATGCTAGACTTGTATACTCACTTCACTTTATTTTACTGTCTTAGTCTTAGACAAAGACTTTGTATGTTCCTCTTGTTTATAATGTACCCAAAAAATCACTCGAGTACCTGTGGAAAAAAAAATTCCCTTATATCCCACTCACTATGGGCACAAGTCTTTTTTATAAAGAACTTGAATATGTATTTCACCTTGTCTCAATCTTTGTAGATAACAAGTCTTTTATCAAAGAACTTGTATAAATATCTTATATAATATTTTATTAAGAAACTCTATATGAAGAGTCTACCTTATCAATAATATCAAAACATGACCAAGTATGTGTATGTAGACTGTGCATGACAGTAATGTAGTACAACCAAAAAAAAAAAATACAAAGACAAAAATACAAAACAATACAAATGGCAACACTGTTTTAACCAAAAATGTGTAGAGAAATACACAAGAAAGGAGAGACCTACAGAATACAAACAAAACAAATCGACAATCAAAACTGAAAAACAGACAAAATATTACAAAAACAACGTTAAGTACAATTACATCACAGCTAACATCAATAGCGACCAATTGTCACTAGCAAATTTCCAAATTAAGAAAATTTGCACCTACAGACCGCTTACAGTAAGCCTCGATCAAGTGGCATATTTACCGTAAGACCCACCAACCGAAAAACCCGCAGAAAAATACACCAAAAACAGTAGAAGTGACATAAACATATAGCAATCAATTTCAATGTGTTGCAGAACAAGTTCAGTCACAGCTGAAACTAAAATAAATTTCTTGCTCCTTGCGAACACAGAAACGAAATGTCAAACGCGCACTGAACGTCAAATCCACTGTAACATAAAGTGGTATTCACGAACCAAAGTTACTATGACCTTCTCAAATTACGCCTTGCACATTGAATGTTTACAATTTCACGTACTGTTTACAGACACTTGACCTCCAACAATGTAGCTTGAATGCTCTGACCTAGAAAAGTCTGTTGTTGAATGAAACGTGTCACAACCCGCAGTACTGTTTACAATAGGAACCCGCCTTCTATGCAGTTATGGTCCACGTAGCAAATGCCTAGATGTTACCTTCAGTACATGTCTTGTTATGGTTTATGTAGCATTATGATATAAATGCTCGTACTGTTTATTTGGGTCAACCGTTAATGACCTATATCTGTCCTGTTGTAGCCAAAACTTGCAAGTGTAGAATTAGTGCTGTGTTACGGCTGTCCCGTGTGTAGCTTAGACCCACAGATCAGAAGTGTAATGTGTACTTGTCCTTCTTGTAACTTTCTCGACAAAACTGGAGACATCATACATGTAACAGCCAACCAGGAATGTAAATTTCTGGATCCATAAATGTCAACAATAATGTCAAATGCTCGCTCTGTTCTTTTTAAACCCACAGGTCTGGTCCATCAGAAATGTAAGTTTCTAGGCCACATTGGCGACAAGAAATGTATCATAAGAGCCCACGTAACTGGTCCACCAGAAATGTAACTGTCTTTTTTTCTTGTTGATGTGATCACTGGCCCAAGACAGTATACATGTGGTTAGATGTGTAGTGCGAGCATATGATGAATTGAGTGTGGGTGCGAATGAAGACGCGAATGTGTTTAGGCTCGTATAGATGTAGATCCTGCAACCCATACTCTCACATGCAGTAATCAAGGATGCTTTGACACTGCAGGCATGTTTCAAGACATTTATTGACGGGAACACACATAGTATCAACAGGAACAGTCAGTGTAACAAGGTCATGCTGACCTGACATCGATAGGTATACATTTGGCATTCAAAAAGGTAAACATCAGAATAGACGTGCATGGTCAGTAGCAAAGTTCTTCAATAATGACAGTTCGTAGCGTCGCCCTTGGCGTCTCTGACTAAACGCGTCAGATGCCTTAGTTACTATGACACATAGGTGCAACTTGGCACTACCGCCAATTGCACATATCAGGCTGTAGTATAATAGCCGAAAGCACAGGCCTCGTTCTGACGTCGGCCGTGTACTTCTGTTAAATAGGTTATCATCAACCCTGCAGTAATACTTATTGTAGATAGAAGTTCCGCCAATCTGCGGCTCCCACAATATATCTTCGTCACTGGATTTCTGGACAATATAAGACTAACAGTCTTGGATGGCTACCTCGAGCACAAATATATATAAGTTCTGAAATGGCGGATCAGTGAGCTGCTGTTCACCCTAGGTAATCCTTTACATGTTCTGCCACCGGAAAGCGTAATAATGCATAAAGGTCGGTATTACCTGGTAAATGAATCCTCAGAACTACACAAGGAATTCTGTCGTCATCCCGACGCACAGAGATTCACTGGGGAAAACTGCTATGGCAGTTACTTCGAAGATTCTCCCCGAAAAACAATGGACTCTTGGTCCCTTCAGAAAAACAGGACCTCCCGGCTTCCCGGAAGTATATCTCACTCCCGCTTAAAAAACCTTCCCATAGGCCTACGCCGAACTGTCAACCTCTGACCCTACAGGTCAAACACAATGAATGAATAAACAAGGGAAGACAACCCCTAATCAACCTGACATCGCAGGTAAAGACACAATTATACTTATGATACAAACATAAGCAAATAACTTGACAGATGACTCCGTCGAAAATGACAGCAACAGCGACATATAAAAAATATGTACGCAACAGACTACCGCAACCCCCGGGAAAAAAAAAATGAAATTTTTTTCTCTCTCTCTGAGAGCCTTATAAAATAGGCCCCCCAACGCACATATGATGCGCAGATGAGAAGTATCAAGAATTTATAAAGCCAGATTAAGGCAAAGAATGAGAATATATATCTCAACAACTTAGAGAAAGTATTTCTCTAAGTGTAAACATTTCCAGGGAGTTGCCACCAATGCCTACTACCATATTGGCAATGACACAATGTATACAATAATTTCAATAATCATTTCATATTAGGTATCATAAGTTCACGATTGGCAAAAGAAACATCATCAAAGAATTAGCAGTGAATCAAAATAAGTGAACCGCTAAGTATTTATACAATCACCAAATCATATATTACAAATGTGTACACATTTTGATATAGAAGAAAAAGAATAACTGATGTAAAGTTATACATGTTAGGAAAGTCCAATATTTAACAGTTAAGTGGCATCATGTGGGCATCTCGACAGAATGTCCGCCATCACATTTTCTGAACCACGGATAGCTCGTACCGAAAAATGAAAAGGTTGAAGAGCGATCGCGTATCGAGTTGATCTCGAGCTCTTCAAGTTCTTACTTTGGATAGCAGTAAGAGCTTTCTGGTCAGTTTCCACTATGAAATGTGCACCAAGAAGGAATCTTTGAAGTTTGAGAATTGACCAAACCATCGCCAATAATTCCCGGTCTAAAACCGAGTAATTCCTTTCTGCAGCATTAAGTTTTCTGGATATGTACATTACAGGATGCAGAGTTCCAGAGTACTCTTGCATTAGTGCCGCTCCAATACCAGTGGATGAAGCGTCACTACAAAGAACAAATGTCTTATCTGTAGTAGGTAACACTAAAATAGGTGGTGTTGAAAACATAGTTTTGATCTTATCTAGTGATAATTGGCATTCCTGAGACCAGTGAACCATATTAGGCGACCCTTTCTTTAGTAGTGTCGAAAGAGGTGCCATGATAGAGGACAGATTCGGAATGAATCGTCCATAAAATTGTATGAGACCTAAAAGACTTCGCACTTGCTTTTTAGTCTTAGGGATAGAGATGTTAAGTATTTTAGTGATATTATGGTCCTCTGTCTTCAGGAAACCATGACCTACTCGATGGCCTAGGAAAGCAATTTCGCTAAAACCAATGCAAGCTTTCGATGGTTTTGCTGTCAGGTTATGCTCGCGTAGAGTTGATAACAATTCAACTAACCCTGAATAGTGATCTTCCCAAGTATCGCTGAAAAGACAGATGTCGTCTAGATAAGCAATGACATCTGACCGATACGATAGGATTCGACGCATCATGCGTACGAATGTAGCTGGTGCGTTCATAAGGCCGAAAGGCATAAAATTCCATTGGAAAAAGGCCTCTAGGAGTAGAAAAAGCGGTAAGAGGTTTGGCGCGTTCGGATAATGGAACTTGCCAATATCCTTTAGACAAATCAAGTTTAGTGAAAAAATGAGATTTAGAAAGTCGAGTAAGTAGCTCTTCTAGTAAAGGCATAGGTTCAGCATCAAACTTTGTCACTTGATTCAATTTGCGATAGTCAACGCAAAGACGTATGTTATTGTCTTTTTTTCGAACAATAACCATCGGCGAAGAATATGCAGAAGTGGATGGTTCGATTATTTGTAAATCTATCATTTCATCTAACTCCTTTTCAACCTGTGCTTGAAAATGTATAGGGATAGGGTAAGGTCTAACCCTAATAGGAGTATGTTCAGTTAGCATAATGTCATGCTCAATGACATGAGTTTGCCCAGGGATGTCAGTGAGGACATCCTGAAATGTTTGTAACATAGCCGAAACCTGTCGCTGTTCTCCTAGAGACAAATCAGGAGAAACAGTAACGTCTTTCCATGATTCACTAGAATGAAGTGGGATCATTGGAAGCGGAAGATTAACATCCGAAAAACTTGTTTCCTCATCCTGTATAACGGACAGTGATGAGTACTGACCATGTTGAACTGGAGAATCGTCCGTTGCCTGGAAAATAGGCTGTAAATAGTCAGGACGTTCATGGAATTCCGTAAGCATATTGATGTGGAAGGCTTTATGCTTCCCGTTAATATCGACAATATAGTCAACATCTGAAATTTTCGATATTATATCGTACGGACCTTTCCAAGAAATAAGGAGTCTATTTTCCCTACAAGGTAGCAAAACAAATGCTTTGTCACCAGGACAAAGTTGTCGTAAAGTTCTTTTCTTATTAGCAAATTGCCTTGCCTTCTGTTTAGCAAATTCAGAAGAGGACGTTGCTAATTTGCATGCTTCGATAATTTTTTCTCTCAGCGTGATGACATATTCGTAAGAGGATTTTGTGTCATCGTCAATATTGTCCGCTGTTATGAGATCATGAAGCAAAGACATAGGGCCGCGCGGTCGCGCGCCAAAGACAAGTTCAAAAGGAGAAAATCCTGTATGTTCATTGGGGACCTCCCTGTAAGCGAAGAGGGCCTCGGGGAGAACCCTGTCCCAATCTTGAGGATGATCCTCAGTTATCTTTCCTAATAAGTTCTTAAGTGTTCTATTTAGCCGTTCTACCATCCCATTGGACATAGGATGATAGATGCTACTCAAAGATCTCTCTATCTGTAGAGTAGACATTACTTGAGACATGGTATCCGATATTAGTTGGGTGCCATGGTCTGATAATATTTCTCCGGGGAATCCCAGGCGAGAAAATATAAGCCAAAGAGCATCTGCAATGTCAGCAGTAGTAATGCTCTTCAGAGGGATAGCCTCTGGCCAACGTGTGCACATGTCCACACACGTTAAGATAAATTGATGTCCTCTAGCAGATTTGATCTTAAATGGACCAATGATGTCTATCGCCATTTTCTGAAATGGTCGAATAGGAATGTCTGCAGCCTGAATGGGCGCAGCATGACGAGGACCTTTGGATTTGACTTCTTGACATACTTTACAAGATCGACAATAGATCTGTATGTCCTTATTCACGAAAGGCCAAAAGAAAGCCGCAAGAACTCTTGACTTTGTACGGGAAAAACCCATGTGTCCAGCACACTGAGAGTCGTGTGCATGTTGTAAAATTTTAACTCTCAATTTCTTGGGTACAAGAATCTGAGAATGACTTGAATTAGTGGAGTCTTGCACCATACGTACAAGTACACCATTCTTCATTGTAATCCAAGATTTACGCTTGGTATCTCTATTCGGATCACCTTTCGTTACAAGAGTGAAGAATTTCTTAAGAGTCGGATCCTCTTCTTGTAGTTTTATAAACGAGTCACGAGAAATTACCAAGGGATCATCTTGGTTATGCACTTTAATATCTTCAGTAGATGAAGTTTCAGGCATATTGAGAGCTTGAGCTTTAGTGACTACAACATTAGCAGTTTGCATATTTTGCTTTTCCCAAACGGAAATTTGTTGCGAAGTGCATTCTTTTACTCCGTGAATGCGACCGATGATAAGATCAGCGATCGGATTCGGCAAAAGATATGCGTGTACATCTCCTGTGAAGAAAGGAGTAGCAATCCTAATGATAGCGGTAGAGAATTTCTCTATGGTGCCGCCAAATGTTACGCATTTGACTACTTTGCCTGTAGCATGAGAAGGATCTATTAGTGACTGCCTAACACCAATTGTTGTGCATCCAGAATCAAAAAGTACTGAGACTGGATTGTCATTTACTAAACCTTTGTGTAAGACTAGAGAACCTCTTCCATCATGCGCGATTGACGCAGGAAGAGCGGGAAGAGGATGGCCACAGCTTAAAGTAGACACTGTGGTTGGCTCAAATAATGTTTTGCATTGGGGGCACTGAGATGCTCTCCCAAAATCAAAAGCGGCACATGCCATATTATTAGAGTCATCATTATCTTTATTTTGTTTATAGGATTCGTGGGACTCTTGCTGAGCAGAGTTCACCTGGTAATGAGATTTATGTTTTTTGTATTGTGCTCTACCTCTGTTATTATTGCCTCTATAATTATCCTTGTTTCCACTGTTATAACCCCTACTTGGGTTTGAGTCATAGTTCCTTTGGTTACTATTATCATATTCATTATAATGAGTATCTATGTAATTATGATCTTGTTGTCTCCATGAGGGAAAACTTGGATAATTTCTATAATGACTTCCTTTGCGAAAGTTTCTATAATTATGACCACCTCTGAATCGAGGGCTGTCGGCTCGTCTCCAGGTATTCGAAGAAGAACCCTGAAATGATTGGTTACCTTGGTTCTGATAACCGTTATGGCTACCTTTTTTATTAAACCTATTTTGAGGTTCTTGGAATCTGCGTGAGTGATTAGGGTTGTATGGTGTTGCTGAAGCAACTGGCATACCTTCCCTAACCTTAGTATTGCTAATAGCTACGTCTGGATGTGCAGTGACGTATTGGGTACAATACTGTTCCATTTCTTTTAGTGTCTTGGGTTTACGCTCATGTAAGAATTCAAGGAATGGTTTATTTATACTTGACATAATCTTATCTCTGAGTATCATGTTCATAAGGGCTTCATATGTCTTTTCTGTTTTGGACAACTCAATCCACCGATCAAATGTAAGACGTGTCCTTGCAATGAATTCTGAGAATTCTACACCTGCCTCAGGAACCATTGTCTTAAACAAATTCCGGTAACCTTCCTCAGACAACTGGTACTTCTTTAATAAGGCTGCCCTAATAACATCATAATTATCCTTGTCAGCCTCTTCAACCAAACTTAAACTAGTCAGAGAATCACCTTTCAAATTTTCTGACAACTGGTTGGCATATTGTGATTTGTCCACATTATGGGCTCGACAAGAGCGTTCAAATCTATTTAACCAGAATGTTATGTCATCACTGGAAGGATTGAACGCTGGTACCTTGACCTTGTAAGTAAAGGGTTTACCATTACCACCAGATGCTTGATTAACATTACTTATGTTTGTTAATTTTAACTTTTCTAACTCAAATGCTAAAAGTTCTTTTTGGTGTTCATGTTCTCTCATTGCTTTTTTCTCTTCAGCAGCGGCAGCAGCCTCATCTTTTCTTTTTTCTTTTTCCATTTCCATCTGGAATCTTTTTTCCTCAGTCTGTATCTGCAATTTCGTTTGTTCAAATTCTCTTTCTAATCTTTTCTCTTCAGCCAGAGCTTTTCTCTCTTCTGCAGCAGCTTTTCTCTCTTCAGCAGCTAATGCTTTGTCATATTGAGCAACTGCCCATTGTTCTAAGTCTGTACCAGTCTTATCAAGGGATCTCCCTTGTGCAATAAAGTATTCTAATGTAGACATGATGTCTGACAATGATACTACTCACTTGAAACAATAATAATAAAATATATTTCAAGGTAATATAGCAAAAAGTTCTTAATCACTGTATTAATCAGCACACAATCACAATGTCTGTGTGAGACAAGCCTTATCAAGGTCTTGTATATTTCTTTGAAAAATAACAATTATAAATTGCTGCAACACTCTATAACATAAGTGCAATGCACAAGAAATAGTGTCTTATCTAATCAACATTAATCATCAGTTGATTCTTTCACATAAATCCATATGATCAACTATATTTTAAATAGTGTATGTCGATCAAGAACATAAAAAACAATTATACAAGACAACATGAAAACATTTGCGGAAATCAAATAAATCAAATGGAAAAAATAATAAAAAATAAACCGCAAGAGGATAACAAATACAAATAACGCCACAGTATATAAATATAAATGTTGTATGAAACTGAAAGATAGCAAAGGGTAGACCAACAAATTACAAACAAATCAAAACAAAACTAAAGAATGTGAAGAAAATTCCGAAAACAACACTGACCATATCGTCACAACTAACCAAAAAAAATAGCAACAGCAGTCGCTTTGCAAATTCCAGTATCGGAAATTTGCTCACCCTATAGAAAACGCTCACAATAGACGACCTCTATCACTTGGTATGATCTAAGGGAGACTCCACCCAACCGAAACAACAACCCGCAGAATACAAACAAATATCACATATAAACATGTAAACATAAATGTACATATAGCATAAATATTTATAATATAATGTAATGTAATGTAATGTGTTACAGTGGAGTCGCAAACAACAGAACTTTACAGTGGTGTACTACAGGTGTAGTAAGAAATAACTTCTTTACAGCGGTGGCCACTATATCCATTACAAGAGACTGTAGTAAAAGAAACAATTTCTTTACAGTGGTGGCCAGTATGGGGAACACATAGACTAAAACAGTCCTAGAAGACACAATCTTCTTCCCCATGATAACTTGAGATCACAAAACTTTGGACCGCTCGACATTGGCGTCCCGCCAGACTCCATAACCGAAGAACACACTCTCTTATCTTCATCCGCTCAGAGTGTAAGAACAAATAATCCAGCCCAGACACACAAAGATAACATGATATAAGACGGAATCGTCTCAAACAGACAAACAGTAAACCTAGATTCGGACTTTCAATATTCCTGCAAAACCTTAAGCGAGAACAATCTGTTTCCAGCTATAATATAAAATCTAGGCTAAGCTTCTCGCTGTTATGCAGCCAACACCAAGGTGAAGACTCCTTGCTATTATCTACACTGTAGATCTAGGCTTTTCCTGTGGCTTATCTGCCATTTCGAAACGTGCTGAGTTGAAGTATTTGTTTTCTTTTTTTTCCTTGAGACTTGCCCCATTCCTCTATATATCCACATCACAAGGGCATCAATTCTTTCTTAAAGTTGCTTGTTCATTGTCCATGTTTCTATACCATACAGTAGTGAAGAGTATATATAGCATTTGATGATTGTCAGTTTGAATTTGTGAGTTAGTTGTTTAGATGTTAGTATCTGCCTCGTGTTGATGAATGTAGCTTTAGCCATTTCTGTTCTCTTCTTGGTTCTGTTTCCCATCTGCCATCTTCTGTTTTATATGACGAAGATATGAGAAACTCTTGACTTGTTTCAGGATTTCCCCATGTATTATTATCTTTAATGTTGGCTTATCGCCTACATTACTAATTATCATAGTTTTTGTTTCTCATTGTTAATGTCCAATCCATATCCGGGACTTGTGCTGTTGACTTACTTCACAAGCTCTTGCAACTCCTGTTCACTTTCAGCTAACAAAACTGTATCATCAGCGTATCTAAGGTTGTTTATTGATCTTCCGCCGATCTTCAATCCTGGCAGTTCCTATATCTGTCTGAAAATGTTCTCTGTGTAGATATTAAATAGGCAGGGGGTCAAAACGCAACGTTGTCTCACACCTCTTTTTATATTTATGTATGGTTGTAATGAGGTTTGGATCATATCTCGGCGATCATTCAAAAATTATCACAGCGCAACCCCCGTGGAAATAACTGACCAATGAAACGCCAGCTTTTCAACCAAGCTGGACTGGTCTGTGTGGGTAGGGGTCAGACAAAAGCTGGTACCCTGGTCCTCCAGGTTGGGGGTTTTAGCACAGGGCTGAAACCCCTGTCTGTGTAAAAAAAACAATGAAGTTACGGAAACAATAATAAATGAACAAACTTTGCTGCGGGATGGACATTCGGAGTCTGTGGCTCGTATGACTGTCAGTGGTGAAAGCCGAAAGGAAGCCACTGACATGAAAACGGATGTCCTGACCGCAAAACAGGATACAAGAATAGGTTTTTGGAATGTCAGGACAATGTACGAGACAGGTAAACTAAGACAGGTCACGGCAGAAATGAGAAACTATAGGTTACACATTCTAGGGATAAGCGAGAGCAGATGGACAGGGGCAGGAAAAGTTAAAACAGCAACAGGAGAAACAGTACTTTACTCTGGAAGAGAGGATGGACAACACAATGAAGGCGTAGCCATTATTCTACAGAAAGGAATAGAAAGGACATTACTAGAATGGAAACCCATCAACAACAGACTGATAAGATTAAGATTGAGAGGAAGATAATACAATGCTACGCACCAACGAAAATGGGGATAAACTAATAAGTTTCTGTAGCATTAATAACCTGGTCATTGGAGGAACACTCTTCCCACATAAAGAAATTCACAAATTAACATGGGAATCACCAAATGGTCGTGACAGAAACCAGATAGACCACATCATGGTTAACGGTAGATGGAGACATGCATTACAAGATGTGAAGGTAAGAAGAGGTGCAGATGTGGGAAGTGATCACCATTTAGTAGTAGCAAAACTGAAAGTGAAACTAAGAAGGGCTGAACCAACTGTAACTACACAGAAAAGGTTTGACATCAGCAAATTGAAGGACTCCTGTTGCGCACATATTCTTTTGTGTGACGCACAGATTACTGTTGACACGCATACAAATGTAAAGTGTAATTATTTGTCTGATAAAAATATATTTATCTTTGAATTCACGATTCTCAGTCTAAAGGACAGAACTCAGATTAGTCGATGTGTATTCATTCTATGAGTTATCTGTTCTTGTATCTTTCCTGAATATCGAACTTGGCGTATGAATCTAGACTTATGTCATATTTTGTGTCTGGTATAGCCAGAAACAGATTATTCTTGCTGAGGTTTATGCAGGGATGTTTATGATCCGAATCTATGTTTACTCCTTGTCTGTTTGAGACGATTCGGTCTTATATCGTGTTATCTTTGTATGTCTATGTCGGACTATTTTCCTTGTACTGTACTTTGGGGTCAACCACTTTCGGCGCATGAAGATACGTTAGGGAGTGCTTCGGTGATGAAGGAGCCTGGCGGGATGTCATGGCTTTAGACCTGTCCAAAGTCTGTGATCTCTATGATTTATTATGGGAACGAAGATAGTTTCTTCTAGGATTGTTAGGTCTATGAGTTCACCAGTGTTGATTCAGTGACGACAGGAGAGCGTTTGTGTTTGCTAGTGTATTTCCTATGCCCAGGTAAAAGAACATTTTACTGAAATTTTTCGTCCTAGGCTTAACTGGGCAGATGTCTACATTAGGATTATCCATATCCAGATGTCGGGATGATATGTTACCTAGCAGCACTGTAGATGATTGTATGCAGCATTTAAGACGAAAGAATATGCTGATTCTTGCAGAAACATTTGTGTTTATGAACAAAGCTTCTATTGAAGATTTGCTATACATCTGTATAGTGAGCGATTCTCAAAAGGGAACCAGAAGCCATTTTGGATTCTAACTTTTTGTCGATCATCAATCAGAGAACGGGGATGCCCCTTATTATCATGTGATGATTAAGAGATCACAGTTATAAAGAAAATCCAATACTGGTGGGTTAACATTATCTTCAGATAGATTTGCTGTACTTTACCTAAAGGAATCTTCGCTAGAAAAGAGGTTCTGTTTAGGAGTCATATTTGAACAGTATTTTTCAACTGACACGCTTGGTCAGTAAGGCCTGATGATTATATTGATAAACAGTGGAAATCTAAGTGCTTGTCTACAGATGTTCCATTGTGATGTTATTCAACATGAATGCTAACTTAAGATGATAGACCATTGATCAACAATATGCTATTTATGTCGACCTATGTTGCTGTAACTATACACGTACTGTCTAAGTGTGTGCGTCCTATTAAACAGTATGAAACGACCACAGTAGTCCAGCCATCCTTGACTTCCACCTGTGATTGGAGTGAGTGTCCTGTAAACCTGTCGAACTGTCATCCATTCGCGTTTGTCATTATTGATGTTCACACTCACCCATTGCATCAGAATATACGCACTTAACAATACACCTTGTCAGGGCCCCAACAGTCGGTAACCTGACCCATTTACAGAACATTGTGACTGGACGAGCTATATCACCAAAAAAACAGTCCATGTCAATTTGGTGCAAGAAAAAGCGTTTATCAATGTGGTAGGCCAGCTTTCTGGGTCAATCTGCACAGTGGACATTTTGGGAAGTCAGCTACTGAGACCAGACCGTTTCCTGTGGCCTGATACGACACACCAGCAGTACTACTCTACAGTCGATGTCAGCATGACCTGCTATATCGATCGTATGCAGTAAATAGGTCAGCGCTCGTTGAACAGACGGTGTTTACATAAAACAAACAGCATTACACATCAAAGTTGGAGCATATATTTGACTGTGTTTGCGAAATGTACAGTGCAACTGAAGCGAGAAGTCCTACTTGCGTTTCTTAGGAACTGTAAACGGTGGATTTTTTTGCACTGCCATAGTTTGTGTTGAACTTTAATAATTTAGGCCAGAATTAATTGTTTAATAAAGTACCATAATACAGTACCATTATAACTGAGCCTCCTATTTGCAACACATTCTATCTGCAACACATTTCATTATATTATATGTATTTATGCAATATGTATATTTATGTTTACATGTTTATATGTGATATTTGTGTATATTTCTGTGGGCGGTTGGTGAGGTGACTATTATATGGTATACCATGTAGAGAGGTCATATAATAACGTTCTATAGGTGCAATTTTCTTGGTTGAAAATATTTGCTGCGACATCGTTTGCTATTAGTGTTAGCTGTGAAGACTGTGCTCATCGTTGTTTTCGTAATATTTTTTCTGTTCTTCAGTTTTGTTTTGATTTGTTTTTACTTGTAGATCTACCCTTTTCTAAAATTTAGTTCTATACACATTTATATTTATACACTGTGGCGTTATTTGTGTTGTTATCCCTTTGCAGTTGTCATCACAGATTCTGTGATTATTTTCATTGATTTTCCTATTTGATTTATTTGATTTCTGCAAATGTTTTCATGTTGTCTTTTATAATTGTTTTGTTGTGTTCTTGATCGACATACACTATATGAAACATATTTGATCATACACTACTAGCTGTGTAGTGAACTTATGAGAAATAATCAACTGATGACTAATTGCTGTTACTAGAGGTACACAGTTGATTATACAAGACCTTATTTAAAGGCTTGTTTCCAACAGAGATTGGGATTGTGAGCTAATTAATCAAGTTCATTTAGAACTTGTTCCTGTTTACTTGGAAATAGATTACATTATTGTTTCAAGTGATTGCTATCATTATTAGACATCATGTCTACATTGGAATACTTTATTGCACAAGGGAAATCCCTTGATAAGTCTGGTAAGGAATTAGAGGAGTTTGCAACTGCTCAATTTGCCATGGTATTAAAGTCAGAAGAAAAGAAGCAAAAAGAGGAAAATAAATGGAAAGCAGAAGTTGAACAAAAGAAGATAGATGCTGAGAATTTAAGATTGCAGATGCAAGCTGAGGAGAGAAAAGCTGCTGCTGAGGAGAAAAAAGCTGCTGCTGAGGAGAGAAAGCTTCAAATAGAAGAAAAAAATTAGAAGCTGAAGAAAAAAGATTAGACAGAGAAGCTGAGGAGAGAACAGCAATGAGAGAACATGAACATCAAAAAGAACTTTTAGCATTTGAGTTAGAAAAATTGAAATTGACAAATATGAGTAATGTTAATCAGTCAAATGGTAATAGTGGTAAACCCTTTACTTATAAGGTCAAGGTACCAGCGTTCAATCCTTCCAGTGACGATATTACATTCTGGCTGGATCGTTTTGAACGTTCTTGTCGAGCTCATAATGTGGATAAATCACAATATGCTAACCAGTTATCAGAAAATTGGAAAGGTGATTCTCTAACTTGTTTAAGTTTGGTTGAAGAGGCTGACAAGGATAATTATGATGTTATTAGAGCAGCTTTATTGAAAAAAATATCAATTAACAGAGGAAGGTTACCGTATTTTGTTTAAGAAAATGGTACCTGAATCAGGGGTAGAATTCTCAGAATTCATTGCAAGGACACGTCTTACATTTAATCGTTGGATTGAATTGTCCAAAACAGAAAAGACATATGAAGCCCTTATTGACTTGCTGCTCAGAGACAAGATTATGTCAAGTGTTAATAAACCATTCCTTGAATTCCTACATGAGCGTAAACCCAAGACACTAAAAGAAATGGAAGAATATTGTACCCAATACGTCACAGCACAATGCTAAGGTTAAAGAAAGTATGCCAGTTGCATCAGCAACACCATACAACCCTAATTATTCACACAAATTTCAGGGACCTCAAAACAGGTTTGATAAAAAGGGTAACCATAATAGTTATCAAAACCAAGGTAACCAATCATTTCAGGGTTCTTCTGCGAAGTACTGGAGACGAGCCGACAGCCCTCGATTCAGGGGTGGTCATAATTATAGAAATTTCCGCAGAGGAAGTCATTATAGAAACTATATAAGTCATCCATCATGGAGACAACAAGACCATAATTACAGAGATACTCATTATAATGAATATGATAATGGTAATCATGAGAACTATGACTCAAACCCAAATAGGGGTTACAATAGAGGAAACAATAATGATTACAGAGGCAATAATAATCGAGGTAGATCACAATACAAAAAACATAAATCACATTATCAGGCAAACTCTGCACAGCAAGAGTCACATGAAGCCTATAAACAGACTAAAGATAATAATGATGCTAATAATATGGCATGTTCCGCTTTTGATTTTGGGAGAGAATCTCAGTGCCCCCAATGCAAAACATTATTTGAACCAACTACGGTGTCCACTTTAAGTTGTGGCCATCCTCTTCCCGCTCTTCCTGCGTCAGTCGCGCATGATGGAAGAGGTTCTCTTGTCTTACATAAAGGTTTAGTAAATGACAATCCAGTCTCAGTTCTTTTTGATTCTGGATGCACCACAAGTGGTGTTAGGCAGTCGCTTGTAGATCCTTCTCCTGCCACTGGAAAAGTAGTCAAATATGTAACGTTTGGCGGCAGCTTAGAGAAATACTCTACTGCTATCATTAGGATTGCTACTCCTTTCTTTACAGGAGATGTACACGCATGTCTTCTGCCGAATCCGATCGCTGATCTTATCATCGATCGTATTCACGGAGTCAAAGAATGCACTCCGCAACAAATTTCCGTTTGGGAAAAACAAAATATGCAAACTGCTAATGCTGTAGTCACTAGAGCTCAGGCTCTTTAAATCTTGGATTACAATGAAGAATGGCGTACTTGTACGTATGGTGCAAGACTCCACTAAGTCAAGTCATTCTCAGATTATTGTTCCCAAGAATTTGAGAGTTAAAATTTTGCAGCACGCTCACGACTCTCAGTGTGCTGGACATATGGGTTTTTCCCGTACAAAGTCAAGAGTTCTTGCGTCTTTCTTTTGGCCTTTTGTGAACAAAGACATACGGATTTATTGTCGATCTTGTAAAGTATGTCAAGAAGTCAAATCCAAAGGTCCACGCCATGCTGCACCTATTCAGGCTGCAGACATTCCTATTAGACCATTTCAGAAAATGGCGATATACATCATTGGTCCATTTAAGATCAAATCTGCTAGAGGACATCAGTTTATCTTAACGTGTGTGGACATGTGCACACGTTGGCCAGAGGCTATTCCTCTGAAGAGCATTACTACTGCTGACATTGCAGATGCTCTTTGGATTATATTTTCTCGTCTGGGATTCCCAGGAGAAATATTATCAGACCATGGCACCCAACTAATATCGGATACCATGTCTCAAGTGATGTCGACTCTGCAGATAGAGAGATCTTTGAGTAGTATCTATCATCCTATGTCCAATGGGATGGTCGAACGGCTAAATAGAACACTCAAAAACTTACTAGGGAAGATAACTGAGGATCATCCTCAAGATTGGGACAGGGTTTTACCCGCGGCCCTCTTTGCTTACAGAGAGGTTCCCAATGAACATACAGGATTTTCTCACTTTGAACTTGTCTTTGGCGCGCGACCGCGCGGCCCTATGTCTTTGCTTCATGATCTCATAACCGCTGATAATATTACCGATGACACAAAATCTTCTTACGAATATGTCATCGCGCTGAGACAAAAGATTATCGAAGCATGCAAATTGGCAACTTCTTCTTCTGAATTTGCTAAGCAGAAGGCAAGACAATTTGCCAATAAGAAAAGAACCTTACGACAACTTTGTCCTGGTGACAAAGCATTTGTTTTGCTACCTTGTAGGGAAAACAGACTTCTTATTTCTTGGAAAGGTCCATACGATATAATCTCGAAAATTTCCGATGTTGACTACATTGTCGATATTGATGGAAAGCATAAAACCTTCCACATCACTATGCTTACGGAATTCCATGAACGTCCGGATTATTTACAGCTTATTTTCCAGGCAACGGGCGATTCACCAGTCCAACATGGTCATTACTCATCACTGTCCGTAATACAGGATGAGGAAACAAGTTTTTCGGATGTTAATCTTCCGCTTCCGATGATTCCACTTCATTCTAGTGAATCATGGAAAAACGTTACTGTTTCTCCGGATTTGTCTCTAGGAGAACAGCAACAAGTTTCAGCTATGTTACAAACATTTCAGGATGTCCTCACTGACATCCCTGGACAAACTCACGTCATTGAACATGACATTATTCTAACTGACCATAATCCTATTAGGGTCAAACCTTATCCTATCCCTATACATTTTCAAGCACAGGTTGAGAAGGAGTTGGATGAGATGATAGATTTAAAAATAATTGAACCATCCACTTCTGCATATTCTTCGCCGATGGTTATTGTTCGGAAAAAAGACAATAACATACGTCTTTGCGTTGACTATCGCAAATTGAATCAAGTTACGAAGTTTGATGCTGAACCTATGCCTTTACTAGAAGAGCTACTTACTAGGCTTTCTAAATCTCATTTTTTCACTAAACTTGATTTGTCTAAAGGATATTGGCAAGTTCCTTTATCTGAACGCACCAAACCAATTACGGCTTTCTCTACACCTAGAGGCCTTTTTCAATGGAATTTCATGCCTTTCGGCCTCATGAACGCACCAGCTACATTCGTACGCATGATGCGTGGAATCCTATCTTATCGGTCAGATGTCATCGCATACCTAGACGACATCTGTCTTTTCAGCGATACTTGGGAAGATCACTATTCGGGGTTAGTTGAATTACTATCTACTTTACGCGAGTATAACCTGACAGCGAAACCCTCTAAAACCTGCATTGGTTTTAGCGAAATTTCTTTCCTAGGCCATCGAGTGGGTCATGGTTTCCTAAAGACAGAGGACCATAATATCACTAAGATACTTAACATCTCTATCCCTAAGACTAAAAAGCAAGTGCGAAGTCTCTTAGGTCTTATTCAATTTTATGGAAGATTCATTCCGAATCTATCCTCTATCATGGCACCTCTTTCTACACTACTAAAGAAAGGGTCGCCTAATATGGTCCACTGGTCACAGGAATGCCAATCCTCTTTGGATAAGATTAAAAATTTGTTTTCAACACCACCTATCTTAGTGTTACTTACTACAGATAAGACATTTGTTCTTCGTAGTGACGCTTCATCCACTGGGATTGGAGCGGCACTAATGCAAGAGTACTCTGGAACTCTGCATCCTATAATGTATATCTCCAGAAAATTTAATGCTGCAGAAAGGAATTATTCGGTTTTAGACCGTGAACTATTGGCTATGGTTTGGTCAATACTCAAACTACAAAGATTCCTTCTAGGCGCACATTTTATAGTAGAAACCGATCAGAAAGCTCTTACGGCTATACAGAGTAAAAATTTGAAGAGCTCGAGGTCTACTCGATATGCAATTGCTCTTCAACCTTTTCATTTTTCGGTACGAGCTATCCGTGGATCAGATAATGTGATGGCAGACATTTTGTCTAGATGCTCACATGATTCCACCTAACTGTTGGGTCTTGGACTTCTTAACACATCCAACTCTACAACAGTTTTTCTTTTCTATATCAAGATAAATACACATTGTAATTTGTAATATAGTGATTGTATCACTACTATCACTACGTTCATTGATATATATATATTCACCGATACTCGTTGATGATTTTTCTTTTTTGTCAATCATGTACTTATAGTGCTTAAATATGAAATTGTTATATGCATTGTGTCATTGCCAGCATTGTAGTATACGTTGGTGGCACCTCCCTGGAAACATGTATGCTTAAGAGAAATGTTTTCTCTGAGAGGTTGAGATGTATTCTCACCAGTCGATCTATATTTCGACTTTGCCTTAATTTGGCGTATAAATTCCAGATATTTCTCATCTGCGCAGTATTTGTGCGTTGTGAGCCTATTGTATGTTGCTCTCAGATAAAAAAAATGATTTCATTTTTTTTCCCGGGGGGTGTGGTAGTCTGTTGCGCACATATTCTTTTGTGTGACGCACAGACTACTGTTGACATGCATACAAATGTAAAATGTAATTATTTGTCTGATAAAAATATACTTATCTTTGAATTCACGATTCTCAGTCTAAGGGACAGAACTCAGATTAGTCGATGTGTATTCATTCTATGAGTTATCTGTTCTTGTATCTTTCCTGAATATCGAACTTGGCGTATGAATCTAGACTTATGTCATATTTTGTGTCTGGTATAGCCAGAAACAGATTATTCTTGCTGAGGTTTATGCAGGGATGTTTATGATCCGAATCTATGTTTACTCCTTGTCTGTTTGAGACGATTCGGTCTTATATCGTGTTATCTTTGTATGTCTATGTCGGACTATTTTCCTTGTACTGTACTTTGGGGTCAACCACTTTCGGCGCATGAAGATACGTTAGGGAGTGCTTCGGTGATGAAGGAGCCTGGCGGGATGTCATGGCTTTAGACCTGTCCAAAGTCTGTGATCTCTATGATTTATTATGGGAACGAAGATAGTTTCTTCTAGGATTGTTAGGTCTATGAGTTCACCAGTGTTGATTCAGTGACGCCAGGAGAGCGTTTGTGTTTGCTAATGTATTTCCTATGCCCAGGTAAAAGAACATTTTACTGAACTTTTTCGTCCTAGGCTTAATTGGGCAGATGTCTACATTAGGATTATCCATATCCAGATGTCGGGATGATATGTTACCTAGCAGCACTGTAGATGATTGTATGCAGCATTTAAGACGAAAGAATATGCTGATTCTTGTAGAAACATTTGTGTTTATGAACAAAGCTTCTATTGAAGATTTGCTATACATCTGTATAGTGAGCGATTCTCAAAAGGGAACCAGAAGCCATTTTGGATTCTAACTTTTTGTCGATCATCAATCAGAGAACGGGGATGCCCCTTATTATCATGTGATGATTAAGAGATCACAGTTATAAAGAAAATCCAATACTGGTGGGTTAACATTATCTTCAGATAGATTTGCTGTACTTTACCTAAAGGAATCTTCGCTAGAAAAGAGGTTCTGTTTAGGAGTCATACTTGAACAGTATTTTTAAACTGACACGCTTGGTCAGTAAGGCCTGATGATTATATTGATAAACAGTGGAAATCTAAGTGCTTGTCTACAGATGTTCCATTGTGATGTTATTCAACATGAATGCTAACTTAAGATGGTAGGCCGTTGATCAACAATATGCTATTTATGTCGACCTATGTTGCTGTAACTATACACGTACTGTCTAAGTGTGTGCGTCCTATTAAACAGTATGAAACGACCACAGTAGTCCAGCCATCCTTGACTTCCACCCGTGATTGGAGTGAGTGTCCTGTAAACCTGTCGAACTGTCATCCATTCGCGTTTGTCATTATTGATGTTCACACTCACCCATTGCATCGGAATATACGCACTTAACAGTACACCTTGTCAGGGCCCCAACAGTCGGTAACCTGACCCATTTACAGAACATTGTGACTGGACGAGCTATATCACACACAAAAAAACAGTCCATGTCAATTTGGTGCAAGAAACAAGCTTTATCACTCCCTTACCAGAAAAGCTTTTACGGCCGACATAAAGAAACGATATCAATTTGCCAAAAGTCAGGAAAAGACATTGACTGATGATATAGACCAGAATTTCAACACCATTTCAACAATATACAAAGAAAGCAGCAAATCATGCTTGGGATTCCAGGAAAGGAAGAAGCAAGACTAGATAACACCAGAAACTCTAAACACCATAACGATGAGAAAGGAAATGAAAAGAAAGAAAACAGAAGCGAATTCCCCCAGGTTAAAGCAACTATATAGCGAACAGTACAGTCAGCTGGACAAGGAAGTTAAATGCCAAACCCGTGCCAACAAAAGGAATTTCCTAGACGATCTTGCAAGACAGGCAGAGGAGGCAGCACTGAGAAATGAACAAAGCACAGTATACAAAATAACTAAATTCATCAGCGGAAAACGAGGTGCAAACAATATTTCATTAGTAAGAGATAAGCAAGGTAATCTCATCACGACAGCAGAGGGACAGGAAACAAGATGGGCAGAGCACTTCAGAGAAACTCTGAACAAGGAACCACCAGAGACACAATTGAATGTTCCTGAGGCTGAAAACGATCTAGATGTGAATACAGATATTCCACGAAAAGAAGAAATCATCACAGCAATCAAAGGGTTAAAGAACGGCAAAGCTCCGGGCCATGATAACTTAAATGCAGAGCTATTTAAGACAGACCCTGAGCTAGCAGCAGAACTATTAGAACCACTATTTGCACAAGTCTGGAAAACGGGGACAACACCATCAGAGTGGAACAAAGGAATAATTGTCAAATTGCCCAAGAAGGGAGATCTTGCAGACTGCAATAATTGGAGAGGAATCACTCTTCTCTCAGTTCCCAGCAAAATACTAGGCAGGATAATTATACAGAGAATTTCAAAGGCAGTAGATCACAAACTGAGGAAAGAACAAGCAGGATTTAGAAAGAACAGGAGATGTGTAGATCATATATTCACTCTCAGGAACATTATAGAGCAGTGCTCAGAATGGCAAAGACAGCTTTACATTAATTTCGTTGATTTTGAAAAGGCTTTTGACAGCATACATAGGGACAGTTTATGGAAAATACTGAGGGCTTATGGAATTCCAAGCTGCATAGTGTCAATCATAAAAAGCCTCTATGCAAACTTTACGTGCAGTGTTGGGCAGAGCAACCTAACTTTTGAGGTGAAGACAGGAGTACGACAGGGTTGCCCCTTATCAACCACTCTATTTTTAACAGTCATAGACTGGGTGATGCGCCAGACAACAGAGGGCAGTCCAAGAGGAATAAGATGGACAACATTTTCTACATTGGAAGATCTGGAATATGCAGATGACATTGCACTACTAGCACATTCACATCAACACATTTAGGAAAAAACGGATAGACTTAATAAGTTTAGCCAGCAGGTGGCCTTGAATATCAATTTAAAGAAGTCAGAGGTCATGACGCTCAATGTGAGCAACCCTGAGCCCATATCAGTAAGGAATAAGCAATTGGTACAGACAGATACCTTCACATACCTAGGAAGCATAGTAACACCAGACGGCGGGGCAGGCAAAAACATCAACATAAGAATGAATAAGGCAAGAACAGCCTTCTTTAGCCTAAACATCTGGAAGTCCTCCCAATACAGCACAAGCGCAAAATTAAGATTATATCAGAGCTGTGTGCTTTCTGTGCTTCTCTATGGTGCGGAATGCTGGAGAGTTACAGAGAAGGAAATGTCGAAATTGTCCTCTTTTCACACAACATGCCTAAGAAAAATTCACCGAATCTTTTGGCCGTATACCATCACTAACCAAGATCTGCTTACTCGTAGCAAGCAAGAGGACATGCACACCATCATAGCTGGCAGACGCTGGAACTGGGTTGGTCATGTCCTCAGAAGAGACCCCGATGCCATCACAAGAACAGCTATGCTTTGGACCCCTGAAGGAAAACGAAAAAGAGGCCGACCAAAAACAACCTGGCGGAGGACTGTGGAGGCTGAGATGCAAAGAATGAACCAGAGTTGGGGCACTGTACGAAGGATGGCCACCGACCGAGCAAAGTGGAATCAATTTGTTGTTGCCCTACTAGACGCCACTAGGCGTGATGGCCACTGA
Organism: Oreohelix idahoensis; assembly: GCA_024509875.1. Lineage (NCBI taxonomy): Eukaryota > Metazoa > Mollusca > Gastropoda > Stylommatophora > Oreohelicidae > Oreohelix > Oreohelix idahoensis. Next base: position 433,488 of record JAMPIV010016384.1, read on the forward strand.
CTGCTTTGACGGTCGGCGGCTAAGGATCAAAGAAGAAGAAGAGAAACGCCAGCTTGGTACACGTAGTGTCGGAGTATGCGCTAGGCTATTCAACATGGAGACAACGAAAGTGTAGATGTTGGTAATATTTCGGAAGGCAGCATGCATATATACATGGAGTACCTAGTTAAGGAAGGACCCGATTCGATAATAGGGATTAGCCTTAGACAGATAGCAATATTTTCACTGGATGTGGTGTGGAGCCGAAGTTATTGTTAATAGAAGACAGTGAAGCATGAACCATGTTGTGTTTTTCCCTGTTTCGGCTGCTCCAGTGAAAAGTCAGATAACTATAGTATAAGTTGGATAACCACAATGATAGAGCTCATTCATATGAGTAAAATAAGCCTCAGAGGGACAATATCGGTGAAGAAATTAGGACTCCAGAATTATTTTAGATTGGTCATCTAAGCACGCCTTGCCCTACCTACACGATTTTGGGTGAATGAAAAAATACTTGGCCTAGTTGTTATATCGTACATCCGGAAGGCCACTATATATGGGGGAGGAACGGAAGGCGCAAACACACTCGCCGCCTAATTCAAACTACAGACACGGAGAACGGCATCTGTATCAACTCCTTTGCCATCTGTAGAAGTGTGAGCAGACTGTGTAACCATTAAAAGCCTGTCTGTGATTGAGGGTAAGCGAAATGTTAATTAAATATATATATATATATTCTTCTTCTTCGTTCGTCCTGAAAAGGACGGTGGTTGCGTTGTGTCTGTTTACGCCTAAGCTGTGATATCTGCACCTTTCGGTCGACACATCCGACTTCTGCACGGCATTTTTTAGGACCGGGTTTGCCTTCCCATTGCGATCCACACTCGCTCAGCCAGACTGCACTGCTGCAGACTGTTTCCAGGACCACCACGTGGAGGTGGAGTGCGGTCTTGACCAGCTCTGCTTCGCTGGTCCTGACGCAGGCAGTCAAGCTATGAGTCGCTGACTGCGTTCTCTATTGCTGCGTCTTTGGGTCCCATATATATATATATATATATATATATATATATATATATATATATATATATATATATATATATATATATATATATATATATATATATATATATATATATATATATATATATATATATATATATATATATATATATATATATATATATATATATATATATATATATATATATATATATATATATATATATAATCAATGTGGGCTTATGGTAATATTGGTTTGTGTAGAATCATTGTGCTATTTCTGGAGGATAACCCGACGTGTGTGTCTGTTTAGTTTAAGTGTGTATTAAATTAGTAGAACGAATGGATTGAGCTAGTTGGTTGTGGAAAGCGTTTTAAAGATATTATGCTCGCTGGAAAGGACTATCAAAACTGCAAGAAGGAATAGATTGATTTTCTGTATTGTTTGATGTATGACCCAATGATTACCATAAGGCCTATATAATTTTAAAGAAGCAAATCATGGACAGAACTGTAACAAGTGAGTTACTGAAATATTGTGCTAGAACTTGAACGAATTGTGTTATTCATGACTTACTATGTCTCTTATGATTGTCCGAACTGTCTCATTATACCTCCTGACTGGGTATGGAGACAATGAGCGATACTACGTAGGTTGTATATTACATTTCAGGTTATATCCTGCCCTGAGTGTCGTAATAAATCTTTTGTGACCAAGTCAGCTAGTAGATGCTCAAGTTGTTCAGAGCTTTTGCCAGTATCAACTGTGTCATCTTGACGATTGGAAGACCCGCAGTTGTGATGTTCTCTCCTATCATACTGCAGTACGAGGCCTTAGAAGAAACTTTTACAGATGAGTGGCTCATGGTTGGGCTACTTCAACTTACAAATATACCACACCTACGAACAAACTGTGTTATGATGATATCAAATCCTGTGATTTATTTAGAAGTCAATTGACAGTCATATCAGTCTTTATGACGTTATCATAAATTATCATTGATATTCTATTCAAGAAAGCACAGAAGAAAAACAGATTTTATCAAGGATCAAGAAAACAGTTGAAGTGGCCTTTATTAGTTTCAATAAATTAACTGTATATGTGATATTTGTATATATAATGAAAATGAAACGATCTTATTTTGAAATCAATTTAATTTTATTTGAAATTTAACAGAAGTACAAAGAAAAGAGATCTTGTAGATAAATAAATTATAAATTGCACCCACAGTCTTCAGTTGTAATGAGGTAATAAGTTGGGTTCAAATTTCTTGTTGGTTAATTAATTACCCCTAGCAGAGTCATAGTCTTAGGTTGGTCTAGAGAGGTGCACCATAGAGAACTAGAATTGCCATTACCATCTCACCTAGTGATCTATACAACTTGACTCTACCTTTGACTTCGATACACCCTTACTCTTTTCAGAGAATGAGGTATTTCTTTAAAGACCAGTCTCTTATCTGGCACTATCCTGGTATCATGTAAGACCAGTCTCTTATCTGGCACTATTCTGGTATCATGTAAGACCAGTCTTTTATCTGGCACTATTCTGGTATCATCTGATACATCTATTTGTCCAGGATCTTATCATCATCTAATTATCGTTACCTCTCGCGACAATAATGAATAATTCTTGCCAGATCTTACTGCCGCAGTTTATTCCCAATAAAGGTCACTGAATATTCTATTGCCTTATTCATCAATAAGTCTTCCTCAAATGTCTTTGAGGTAATTCAATTATTTTCTCATGATCGACAGAAGAATACCCGTTAAGAAACGACGAGATCTGGACATAATGGAAAACTCCAGGAAGTGAGTATATTAGGATACAAAGGAATAAGTAAAGGAAAACATTTTTATGTCCATGTTTGTTGAAGTTTTTGTGGTTTAACATTTTTTTACAGAATGGGAGAAATCGACAACCCATTCACAACCCTCCTTAGTCGCCTTTTACGACATCCTGGTAGGGAACAGTGTTACTATTCTTTGCTCTCCTTTCGGGCCACGGCAACACACGTAAATCTATAACAATGTTTACAATTATTGTGTGCAACGACACCAAATCATGTCATCCTCTTCACAATTTCGTGTAGAACGTCAGCAAGTTCTATAATCCGTTTACAGCTGTAGTCTTGTAAAAATTATATGGGTTCGGAGTGGCTAAGTGGAACGGCGTCCGCCTCGAGTTCTTGAGGTATCAGGTTCGATTCCCAGTTGAGGGAAAATAATTTATGGAAAATAATTTTTCTTCAGAACCAGTGGTTCTAATGAAGTCAAACCCCCCCCCCCCCTCCTCCCCCCCCGTCTCCTTGGTAGTGAGATCGGATGCCTATCCCTCTCGGATAAGGGCGAAAACGTAGTTGCGCAGGTTAAAAATCTCACGGCAGTTGCAAATCGTAAAGAGTAGGCCTATCAGGCCGCTATTTTGGTAAAATTTAAAAATTAGAAACCTACACCACAAAAATATTTGTAGAATGTGTGATTCCTATATACACACATTGGGATTCTCGGCGGTGCTACGGAGTTCGTGCACTGTGCTGAGATCCTCCTTGTGTGATCTGAGGGAGGAGATCGGAGCGAGTAGTCCGTGTGCAATGAAGATAGTCCTTAAAAACCAAACCAAAAATTATATGATTGTTTCGGCTTTAATTTTTGTATGGCGAGCCTGGGACAGGTCACGCGAGGTCTCTTCACATTTTGACAGTTTATAATGTACCACTATAGAGGGTGGTGTGCACAATTTCAGCTTCCCAGGTCATGTATAACTTTGTGAACCAAGGCCTCAAAGATATGAAACATTCAGACAATGCTCGAATACAAAATGTTTTAAAGTAGGTTTGGGCATCTTGTGATCAGGGATGTCGACCAATCAGACAACATCACCATTATCTGTCTGCTTCCAATGGAGCTCAGGCCGTCAAGAAATACATCCTAAACTTTCCTATCCTGTGCCACTCGGTCGAGGTCGTATTTATCCTTTTTGTTTTGTCTCCAATTCTCTTCTCCATGTGTGGTTTTTTTTTGTGTCTGTCTCCCTCTATTTATTTTATCCGGGGGTGTTTCAGAACGGAGACTGCCTTGTAATGAATCAATCCGTAGCACTAGAATAAGCACGAGAATAAGCACGAGAATATAATCTCAGAATGAAAGCGGCTGAGAATAGAGTACGATCCAGGAGAGAGGGAATTTTGACTTAGTCAAGAAACATGCGTCCCTTGTAGCCCCAGGAGTTTATGAGGAGACAACACTTGGGAAAACTGCAACCTCAGGCATGTCGTAAGCGAAGACTAACATTATGCATGGTGCTGGCAATCTCGTCGTGTAAAACAAATAGCTACAGAATCCACAGTTGCTTGGAGGCAGTCTTCCATCAAGGGGGCCACATGCAGCGGTGGCTATATGCTCCATAAGCAGCGTTATTTTACATGATGACGTTGCTACCCCATACCCAACCTCATATTAGTCGCCTCTTACGACATGATTGAGGAAGCAGTAGTGTTAGTCCTTCCTGGTTTCCAGACAAACCGCCTGTAATTAAGCGAGACGAACGATGGACTAAAACTCACCAAAAAAGTAAGGGAGATAGACTATATAGATTAATCTTCTAGTCCAAGAAGATTAGAATCTAACACAGCGATAGCCAACTTAGGATCTGTGGGGATCAGCTTTAGAAACTGTTGCTGTCGTTTTTGACGGAGTCATAATGGGTAAATCTATTTAATACTTTTGTCGTTTTTGACGGAGTCATATAGGTAAATCTATTTAATACTTTTGTTGTAAAACTTTGTTGGTCAAAGTTGGATAATTGGGTATTAACTTCTATGACAGGTTTTTTAAAGGGTTATCTTCTCTTTTTTTTCAATCGTGGTCGTTGATCTGTCTTAACGATGCTCAGTTTTATGCTGTCTAGGCATGCGCAGGTTCTGGGCGCGAACTGAGGCAGCTTCCGTGAGGGAGGTTGTGTTTTTTGGGCTGTCGGACCAGATGTCCGTTGTGATTTCCTCTAGATCATCATGGGGATTGGAAAGTTTTCGATATGACTGAAATGTCAATGTTTTCCCCAGTGATTCTTTGTTCGTCAAGACTGACGACATTCATTAAGTGTGCATCCGGAAGATTCTGTAAAAGGTAAATGACATTCTTATTACTATGCCTTTGGCTGCAGAACATTTGAAGTTACCTATCTGCGAGTGAAGCTCACAGATCTTGAGAGACAGAATTCCTTTTTTGCTTCTAGTTCTAGCCAAATGAGACTATGTGTCTTCAAGTGAACAGAAGCCTAGTGATGATGATAAATTATTGTGGACACCGCAGGTTGGCGGTATATATGTTTATCATGGTTTGATCGTGCCTGCTAACAAAGGGATACAAATCTGTCTACATATTGAGGCCCTGTATTACGGCCAATATTTTTCAGCAAGAGGAAATATATCTGGCGGGCTATGCCAGTTGAATAACAGCCTTATGTATTATTGCTACGCAATTTAGGAGCTCGTTTGTTGGACGACAGAGCTAATTAAGTACCTGACGCGCTGAGTCAATGGTACGGAAGCTACATTACATATTGTAACATTAGGACAGATGATGTTTGGGTATGTCCTAGTTGATGTATGATGCAAGCCTTTGATTACCAGACATTTAACAGTCATTTATTATCTATGTGAAGTCCTTGATCTCGTCGATTTGACTGTCCTGTTGATGCTACTGTCAGTTTCGTAAATAAATGTTTGAAACGTGCCAGCAGTCTTCAATTCATCATTGACTACTGCATGTGAGTGTATGGGTGCATTATTGACTTTACTAAGAGCCTCAAGCATTCGTGTTCTCGTCTACACCCACACTCAGCACATCATAATACCAAACCACATGTCTACAACATGTACGCTGTTTACTGTGAGTGATCATAGTACCCCTGGCAGTGCCTCACTCTGGTGGCCGCTACATTCCTGGCCGTTACATTTCTGGTGACCTACATTAACACCGCAACATTACACAGTCCAGGTGATAAACGACACGTTCACTCTGCCAGCTTTCACATCACGCATAAACAGTGCGTTACATTTATGGTGGACCAGATTTGTGGGTTTTCTACATTTTCAAGACAGTGGTAAATAGGTCAACAACTGGGCTGACTCACATAAACACTGGCGTTGGCATTTTTGTGTTACTGCTACATGGACCACAACTGCTGCGGAATTGAAGTGACATTGTTATACATTTCTGGAGTTTTACAAATGATGGCAATAGGTCTGGGCTATCAAGTCACATCGTTACCTGTCAACCTAAGATTGTAAACAGTACCGCTGGTTGTTTACACTACATTCTACAAACATATCGACGTTGGATCTGCTAGTCTCAACTGGTGTCGAGTATGATTTTTGTAGCTACACTTTGGAGACCACTGCCTGTTATGAAGTTACGGTGACCTTCAAGGGTGGATCGTCTACCATTGTTGTTGACAGTAGTACCGCATTATATTGCATCTTTGCGGCTATTGAGGATTGTGCTTAAAGATAAGTGGCCTGTTTAGTGTGTAAACTGTGCCTTTATTTTGTGTAAAGCTGAGCCTTCCTCTATACACATACTGTATATTGTTTATTTACATATACCATGCATGTTTGTTGTATACATGTTTTGTTTACATGTTTATTTAGTGTGTATTTCTGTAGGGACTATACAAATTTTCCACAGGGAAATTTGTTAGCAATATTTGTTGCTATTTACGTTTAGTTGTGCCGAGGTGTGCCTTTTCGTTGTTTTTGTAAATTTTTTTCTGTTCTTTAGTTTTGATTTGATTTGTTTGAATTTGTCTGCCTCTTCTGTTTATCATTTATTTCTATACATCTTTGTGTTTATAACAGTGTTGCCATTTGTTTGTTTATTTTCGCAGTCATCATTATACATTTTGTAACAATTTTTTTTTAGTTTCGCTTTATTGTTTATTTGACTTCTGCGAACGTTTTCGGTTGTTGTTTTGTATTCTTGTCCTTGTATTTATTATTGTAATACATTGTTGTCATACGGTCTATAGATGTACTTGATCATGGACTATTATTACTAATATCCTACACTTTTCATATAAAGGTTATTTATAATGATAATATTATAGAGAAATAAGGTAACTATACAAGGTCTTTGACTAAGACTTGTCTCTCAAAGAGAGTGAAATAAAGTGAAGTGAGTATACAAGTCTAGTATTACAGACTTGTCTCCCATCAAAGTGGGATAAGGTAATTTATTTAATTTTTCAGGTCTGATCTCACATAGTTAGACAAAATGTCTCTACTAGACTACTTTATTGAACAAGGGAAAGCCCTTGGGAAGACAGGTGAGAAGTTAGAAGAATTCGCACTTGCTCAATATGCCAAGGCACAGAAGGCTGAAGAGAAAAGGATACAAATGCAGTTGGATAGAGAAGCTGAAGATAGAAGAATACAGCAACAAAGAGATGCTGAAGAGAGAAAACTTCAAGCTCAAGCTGCAGCTGAGGAGCAAAAACTTCAAGCTGCTGCAGATGAAAGAAAATTTCAAGCTGCTGCTGAGGAGAGAAAATTTCAAGCTGCTGCTGAGGAGAGAAAACTTCAAGCTGCTACTGAAGAGAGAAAATTTCAAGCTGAGGCTGAAGAGAGAAAAGCAAAAATGGAACATGATGAAAGACTCGCAGCTTTGGAGTTAGAGAAATTGAAATTGATGAACTTATGACTACTCATCATAGTGCTATGGAAGCACTCAGACTTGAACTTGTTCAGGAGAAGACCAAGGCTTTAGAAACTACATCTCAAAAGGAAAAATTGAAATTAGATCTTAGAGACATAATAGTTAAAGAGAAGACTCTAACTTCACAGTTAGTTGACTTAAGGTTAGATTGCAACAAACTTCATGTTAAAGTCAACGAGAGAATTCATAAAGCTGTTGCTAGGGAGAAAGCTGTTGCAGAAGTAGAAATTGCAAAACTTCGTAACAGGATTGATGGATTATTAGATATTGTTTTGTACAATAAGATGTTAACTACTACCAAGGTGAATGAAGTTAGACATAAAGCTGATGGTCAATATGTTAATGCAAAGAGTCAGCGACATGCACTCAATGTGGTAGCAACATTAAACAATAAGTGACCAAATCTTTTCGTGGCAAATATGGTTTCCCACGGAATAACGATACTGCCTCGGATAGGAGTGATTCTTGGCGTCAAGCTAACAGAAGTAAATCAAGTTTGGATCACGGTGAGGACTTTGAAAAATGTCAGGACAAGATTCCTCAGGAAAACCGTGCATCGACTTCTCAGAGTTCTAATAAACATATAACAGCCGTCAAAACTATTAGTACCCATCATACTCAGCCGAGTCAGTATGATGTACCTGTTAAGCCCATTGCCACAGGCAAAAATAAATGCAATTTTGCTAGGAGAGATAATCGTGATTTTGGACAGTACCAACGGCGTCCATCACATTGTGGTTCTTCTTCGAAGAACTGGAGGCAATTTGATAGTCCTCGTTATTTTGGTCCCAGTGACTATAGGAACTTTGGAAAAGGTGACTCCAATAGAGGTTGTCAACCTTGTGGTAATTTTTCTGGAAGACAACGAAATCCATCACAAAGATATTTTGACCAAAGAGAAAATAACAGTACATATTAACACATTTGTTTTACCTTAGATTAGTAAATTGATTGTTTTATTTCTCTATTACTATCTTTGATGTAATGTGGAGGGATGACTTAACATAAAATAAAGGTCAAAAATAAGAAAAGGAAAAATTTTAAAATGGCCATATATAATATTTAAATAATTTTGTAGTGACTATAGTGCATTATAGTATGTTACTAATTAATGTCATTTATATTGTTCTCAGTGCAAACTAGTACCAAGTATGGAGCGCTTGTGAGAACCATGATGACGCCATACCTTACTTTTGTTCGAAAGATCGCAGCACTTATTTGTATATAATATACTTCTATTGTTAGATAATGTGTAAGGAATTTAACAAATTTGATCATGTCCATCCATTACATATATTAATGGTATAACATTGTAATTTGTATATTGATATGACTTATTGAGATAGATTGTCATTTGTCATTGCTATGATTATAGTATTGCATAATTGGTTGATAGTTATGTAATTTTTGTTAGTATCGTCAGCAACTGAGGTTTCTTTGATGGTACCTTCCCGAAGATATTTTCTATTATTTGGTGAGATGATTTGATTCTCTCCGGTTGATTCTTTCATTGGCACATTATTCATGTGTCATGAGCTTGTGGTATCTTGCACATTAATGTATTTAAAAAAAGGGTTATTTTTTTATACGGGGGGTGCGGTAGTCTGTTGCTGTCGTTTTTGACGGAGTCATAATGGGTAAATCTATTTAATACTTTTGTCGTTTTTGACGGAGTCATATAGGTAAATCTATTTAATACTTTTGTTGTAAAACTTTGTTGGTCAAAGTTGGATAATTGGGTATTAACTTCTATGACAGGTTTTTTAAAGGGTTATCTTCTCTTTTTTTCAATCGTGGTCGTTGATCTGTCTTAACGATGCTCAGTTTTATGCTGTCTAGGCATGCGCAGGTTCTGGGCGCGAACTGAGGCAGCTTCCGTGAGGGAGGTTGTGTTTTTTGGGCTGTCGGACCAGATGTCCGTTGTGATTTCCTCTAGATCATCATGGGGATTGGAAAGTTTTCGATATGACTGAAATTTCAATGTTTTCCCCAGTGATTCTTTGTTCGTCAAGAGTGACGACATTCATTAAGTGTGTATCCGGAAGATTCTGTAAAAGGTAAATGACATTCTTATTACTATGCCTTTGGCTGCAGAACATTTGAAGTTACCTATCTGCGAGTGAAGCTCACAGATCTTGAGAGACAGAATTCCTTCTTTGCTTCTAGTTCTAGCCAAATGAGACTATGTGTCTTCAAGTGAACAGAAGCCTAATGATGATGATAAATTATTGTGGACGCCGCAGGTTGGCGGTATATATGTTTAGCATGGTTTGATCGTGCCTGCTAACAAAGGGATGCACATCTGTCTACATATTGAGGCCCTGTATTTCGGCCAGTATTTTTCAGCAAGAGGAAATATATCTGGCGGGCTATGCCAGTTAAATAACAGCCTTATGTATTATTGCTACGCAATTTAGGAGCTCGGTTGTTGGACGACAGAGCTAATTAAGTACCTGACGCGCTGAGTCAATGGTACGGAAGTTACATTACATATTTTAACATTAAGACAGATGATGTTTGGGTATGTCCTAGTTGATGTATGATGCAAGCCTTTGATTACCAGACATTTAACAGTCATTTATTATCTATGTGAAGTCCTTGATCTCGTCGATTTGACTGTCCTGTTGATGCTACTGTCAGTTTCGTAAATAAATGTTTGAAACGTGCCAGCAGTCTTCAATTCATCATTGACTACTGCATGTGAGTGTATGGGTGCATTATTGACTTTACTAAGAGCCTCAAGCATTCGTGTTCTCATCTACACCCACACTCAGCACATCATAATACCAAACCACATATCTACAACATGTACGCTGTTTACTGTGAGTGATCATAGTACCCCTGGCAGTGCCTCACTCTGGTGGCCGCTACATTCCTGGCCGTTACATTTCTGGTGACCTACATTAACACCGCAACATTACACAGTCCAGGTGATAAACGACACGTTCACTCTGCCAGCTTTCACATCACGCATAAACAGTGCGTTACAGAACCATTAAGCTCCCTAAATATGTACCTTGAAAAAATAAATCATGTTTGTTTTCAGGTTTCAGAGCGTCTGGAATTTGGAATAAATCTAGATTATATGTGACTTTTATCTCTGTCACATGATCTTCTTCCTGCCATTCCAACAACAGAGCGTCGGAAAATTACAACTAAATACTTTACCGAAAGTTAACTTCGCTTCAAAGAAAATATAATTTTCTAACTCCTGGAGTCCACGAAGAACAAAATGAATTTTAGTCAGCTAGCTTTGGAATTTTCACTGGGAATGCGATAAACATATGTTTAAACATGAAAACAACGTGCTTTTAAATGCCAAAGGGTGAAGCTACTCGTAATTCAAAATTTAATGTTAATATTAATTAGAATCGACGTCTTTGCACTCCGGACAAACCCATAGGTGCTCAGTCTCCCTCAGCAAATGTCGAAGGGTCAGAATGCTAACTCTTCCTGTTGCGCATTGGTTGTATACACGCCGGATGGGTTCTCTAATATGTCTGATCTTACGTTTGATGCCTAATTCTAGCAGTCTTAGCCTAGATGATTCATAGATTGCAGTGTCATTCTCTAATAAGCTATCAGGAATTACCTTCTGTATTTCTTTCTTATCCATGTTCAATTCACCTTCTATGGGTGCTCTTGACGCTAGTCTGACAGCTCTTTCATTGCCGCGTACACCTGCATGACTAGGACGGTAGATCCGTATCAGTTGTTGAAGATTCGATGCTTCTATGGAGGTTTTCCATTCATGTCGGACCTTTCGAAGGATGGATTGTGAGTCTTATACAATAACTGCTTTTGTTAATAAAGTCTCAGACAGCCATCTTAAGGCAGCAGTAACTGCCTGTACCTCCATTCTCACGCTGGAGGTTGTTATCAAGTTAGCCCCGCTATGTTCAGCGACGGTAATGCATTTTACTCTGTGACGTGTATTGGAAAAAGAGCCTACAGTAATCTGAAGGCTTACTGTAACCTCATAACTGCGCTATGATATGCCAGCTAAAAACATGCATTATATTGCCTGTCTACTTCTGCACCTTTTGTCCCGCCCTCTTTTCTTTAAACACGGGCTAACACCGTGTTTACAATTTTAGTGACCTGTCAGTCATAACAGGAAGCAAATCAGGCTTTGCTTACTCGTTCTACTCACGCGAGCTCATCTGCCAATCATAATACCTGATAGACAGATAGCACGTGAGAGAGCGACGACAGAGACCTTTTGTAGTTTTACTCAGGGGAAGTCTAGAACGCCCATGTGCTCTTTGATCTCGAGAGACGGGCATTCTGAAGAGAACCCCGCTAGCAGAACTAGTCTGTGATGTCGGTCAACAACTTCAGACGAGAGACTCTGGTAGTCTGAATCGTAAGCCTTTCATCTTGAGCAATAGCTTCTGAATCTTCGTCCCAACACGCACAAGCGGAATTAACACCATTTGAGATCAGAGAAATCTAATTATATATATATATATATATATATATATATATATATATATATATATATATATATATATATATATATATATATATATATATATATATATATATATCATTAGATTTATATATATATAACTGTTTTCTTAACCCCGCCATCAGAAGTCAGTCAGAATTTGAATAGTCTAGCGTGCAGTCGGAGAACCATTTTTCTTGTTGGAAGTGTTTATAAGTGATTTGTGGAGATTTTCATTCTGAATTTTCTGGTAAGAGAAAAATAGTGCGTGTTCTCTTATATTTTTCGCAGACCTGATCCCAAGGCCGACCAGCGGTCATTTACTTTTCTGGTTCGTTATCCATTTCATTTATAAGCGTACTCGCCGATGATATTGGATGACAATAGATATAAATACTGGACTTACAAAATCCAGATTACCATTTTTACCAGCCCACAGTTGTATGTTCATGTAACATTATTATTGTTCCCCGACTTCTGACAGTTGTATTCAAGTGGATTATATATATATATATATATATATATATATATCTTTATAAACTGTGTAGAATCGGCGCTCTGACACAGAGTTGGCCGTTAGAAGAACCATCATCATCATTTTTTAAACATTTGTTTAGCAACCAGATGTATCAACATACTGGAAATATCCCAATCTCTAAAGGGTAAACCTCAAGACTCTCACATTTTCAACTATTGGTAGGAATACCGAAATACTCAAGACCTAATCTTCACACTCATACAGCTGAGTGAAAAAGCCATTGAGTATAAGTGTGAGATGCATCTTTGTTTCATAGATCTGGAAAAGGCATTTGACAGGGTCCCCTGGAGTAAACTTTGGGACTGTTTGGCAAGGAAGAACATTCCAGCACCTCTGATTCATGCTATACAGAGTTTCTACAAGTCTTGCAGAAATTATGTGAGGACAGCAAACCATAAGTCAGAAGAGTTCAGGACCACCACTGGTGTAAGACTAGGTGATATCCTGTCACCTTATCCTTTCATACTCCTCATGGACGATGTTATTGTCGTGAAACATTCTAAATCCACATATATAAATTAAAAGGTAAATGTAAAGCCTAACACATAAATTCAATAAAAGGAAAGAGAAATGGTAAAAGTACAGTGCTGTCACAATGGCGTACAAAAATCCCCCTTGTTTTCTACTTCGTCTGCAAATTGTAACGTTTCACGTTGATAGTAAAGCCTACTGCATCACTACACGCTTTCTACAATAAAACGTGTACTGTATTTCTAAGAAAACCTTGAGCTAGGCACACTGCGTAATGACCTAAATTAATACTTCCATTAATTTCATTTTATACACTACGTTAACATAAACGAAAAGACAGATGAACTTAGGATAGAGAGAGGGAGGGCTAAAAGCAGGAACGCATGCAACACGAACACGCGTCTCGCGATATACAATTAATGCCACCCTCCCCGCGTGAAAGGCCAGAGGCACTAACTTTTTTTTCAAATAGACCGTGATAAAAAACACTACAACTACGAGAGTTAGGTTTAAAAACCTGAAAAACGCTTATTAGGAAACATGACATTATACTGGTTTACGTTTGAAAGCCTGACAGTACAGCAGACACCCTAAAAGTTTGGAAGTGAGGAGATGGTAACAGCACGACTATCCTAGAAGAAAATACATATTTTGAACGCCGCCACTTAGCTCCCTTAAAACTTATATATTTGGGTTCCTTAGGACTTGCTGACAAAGAATATATTAAGTGTTACGCAAATAGTCTAGGAATTAACAAATTATAGCCAAAAGAAAATAGTGAGGGTGTCAGACAACACAAAAAAGAATAATCGCACAGTGGCATGTTTTGAAACCACTATTTTACGGGAAATGGGCCACCATGTAAAATCCTATTTGATTGGATAGAAGTAAATGTAAGGCTAAACACGGTTAGTCGGACTTCAAATACTAATTCTTTGTTGTTAGGGGAAACGGTAGTAAGGGTACTTTTTTTGAAAAGCTGTGTAAACATGGCCCGATTGGTTAGACCCGCCAATATAGTCAATTAAGAGCGTCAGTTCAGTGCCACATTTTAAAATAAACTTACTAAGAAACAGTGCGTTGAGATCCAGATCATATTTTTCTAAATAAAAGTCTGGGACAGAGGCAGATCGGAATTTGTGCCATTATTCATCGCCAGTCAACGTATCTGTGTATTATTTCCATAAATTGTGGGACTGTGGTCCTAGTTATTGAAGCAGCACCTGGTCTGAGTTTTGCTGAAATCCAGAGGCTGACAGCATACTCCTTGGTCCAGATAGCGACCAGTGAGGTGTCTCCAGAACACAGGAAGCAATCGAGCAGAGGAGTCTTTTCCTGCCGCCATCACGAAAGATAAGCTTCTGTGGCCAGAGTAGCTCAACATTATGTGCCCCCTCAAAAATTAACATTTTGTTAAACACAGAGGGACAATTAATTGGTTCAAATGATAGGAACTGTGAACTTTTCCCAATACTATTTCCCCGATAATCAAACACTTGAAGTCATGATGAAAAACAACAACCAAGCTTGAACAAAACCAGTATTACCTCATATTACTACTGCACAAATTACACACATAGAATAATAATAATAAACTATGTCAATACAAAGTTCATATATATAAACTGTGTACATAATACTTGAAATTACAATTGATTGTGATTCCTGGTTCACTGTGTAGTTGAATCAGGATACCCATTATTGAAAGAATTAATACATATATTTTTAAACTTAAACACTTGACTCATTTAAGATAGTCTTATAGAGTGTTATATGTGTGTGAGTGTCACAGTGTTGTAAGTGTTGTGGAATAAATTAAATTGTTTATCTGTCTGTTGTTGTTGTGACTTACACTTCATTATTTTCATAACCCTAGACATTTAACGTAGTCATCACAATATTCCAGAATAATTCTGACTGAGGTATAAATGTGGTAGCAAGTAAGGTCATCTGTAATACACCACACTTATTAGATACAGATACCTTCACAGCTGATCTCAGTCAGTACACTAAGTCCCCTATAAATATTTATAACATCCCACTTTACCACATATATTGGGGTCCTGTCCGGGATTTTGAATCTTTCCCTATTATAAATATTGGGGGTAATTCACTTCAGGGAATAATAAAAATTAAAAAGGTATCCTTGGGTGAAAATAAATAACGTTGAGCTCTCAGTACCTGTGGTTGTCATTGGATATTTAGTTAGAGATTGAATTGTTTAGTTAGATATTGTTTACATTTACCTGTTAGAAAATGGCGGACCTGGCCAAATTTCGATCTGCTGCTGTGCAGACTGCGAAAGAGTTAGGAATGGACGGGCAAATTATGATTGCTTATGTCACTGCTGAATGTGACAAATATATTGAACGTGAGGAAAGAAGATTTGAGGCTGAAAGAAAGTTAGAGGCTGAAAAAGAAATTAAGAGGTTGCAGATTGAGGCTGAGGCTAAGAGGTTGCAGATTGAGGCTGACAAAGAGGCTAAAGCATTGGAGGCAGATAGGGAGATTAAGAGGCTTCAGTTGGAAGAGAAAAAGGCAGAAAGGGAAGCCGAAGAAAAAAGATTAGCTGCAGAAAGGGAAGACAAAAGATTAGCTGCAGAGAGGGAAGCAGAAAAGGAGGAGAAAAGATTACAAAGGGAACATGAGTTACGACTAAGGGAGTTTGAGTTTCAAGGCCATGCTCCTGAAAATGGTGCCAGTCCCTTTACCTCCGATGCTACTGCTAGTCAGGGAGCCTCAACCTCAGCTATGAATTTTCATTTAGATCATTTTGTTGAGAAAGAAGATGATATCGAGAGCTATCTAAATAGATATGAACTATTAGCTACCACGTATGGGTTAGAGAGAGAAAGGTGGAGCTTAAAGTGATCTCAAGGGCTTCGTGGGGCAGCTTATGAAGTTTTTGCCAAAATGAGCAGAGGTGATCAAGAAAATTATGACATGCTAAAGCAGGCTCTTTTGTTAAGATATGAAAAGAACGCAGAATTTTATAGGAAAAAATTTAGGAATGCTAAACTACTGTCAGGTGAAACCTATCACCAGTTCTCTGCACGGTTAGAGACATACTTGGAGAAATGGACTTCTCTGGGGAAAACCCAAGATCTTAAGGAAATGATCCTTATAGAACAATTAAGAGAGTCCATGGCTCCAGACCTGAGAAAGTTTCTCATGGAACAAGGTGCAGAGAGACTGGGTGAGTTACTAAATGTTGCAGAAAGGTATCAAGCAGCTCAGGCAGAGGTATCAGGTAATAAAAAGAAACAGGTAGAAAATTTTAAGGCACCACAGAACTTTAATAAATTTGATCCTAGAGATCAAAACAAAAGTAAGCACCAGTTTGATAGGCCACGGTATGACAATAAAAATAAAACCCCACAATTCGATGAAAGGAAATATGATGAAAGAAAATCTTTCAACCAAGGAAGGAGGTGGTGTAAAAATTGTAAGATGAACAATCATGACACTGACCGTTGCAGAAGGAACCCTATAGTTATGGCCACCCTTCAGGTCAGGTCGACCTCAAGAAAGGAGGAGGATATTCTGATAGATACCACTCCAGATGAGATGAGGAAGGCACAGGCTGGGGATAAGACCCTCAAGCCTTGTTTCAGGAAATTGTCAACTTGTCATACAACTCCAGGCAAGGGAGATTTTTACATGAAAAACAAGTTGATTTACAGGAAGGCCGGAACTAGATCCAATGGTCACGGACAGTTGGTTCTTCCAAAGAGATATAGGGCAGACTTAATAAGGAGCCTACACGTGAAACAAGATGGGGACCATGAGAAGATAGTTACCATCATCCAAAAGGTGGCTCACAATTATTATTGGCCCAAGGCAAGGTGGGACATTGACAATTTTGTAGAAAGGTGTAGCGTAGCACATGAGGGAACACCCACAAGTGGGAACATTGATCAGGACCTGGACACGCCCCGGGGCAACCGTAGGCCTGACAATAGAAAGAATAATAAAGTGGACCAAATGGAATGGGAAGCCCCTTTTCACGGACAAGCTTCAATTAACTGTTTTACAATGGCCACTATGCAGTGAGTGCAAAAAGATGTCTTACCCCAGGATAAGCCGAAAATCCCTCAATCGGACTTAAACAAACTGGAGGAAGAAGATGTAGAGAGGGAATCTCTCATCAAGAATTCTAAGTGGGGAGAAAGCCCCAAGAAAAGAATTGGTAGCGGCAGATTTGTGCATGATACTTCTGGGAAGAAAAATCCTCACTATAGCGCTTCGAGTGGAAGAGACCATACCGGTGCATGGACAAATAGGTCCACAAAATTAAAGCTCCATATGTAACGCTGTTAAGAACGTGGACTGATGAAAAGGCAGAGGAAAATATTACATCCTCATACCAATATGTGAATGAGCTGACCACTCGTTTAAAAACTGGCTGGAAACTTGCCAATGAAAATTTGAGACAAGCCAGGAAGAAACATGCTGCCTATTTCAACAGGAAGGCTAAAGACAGAGATTTGGCTGTGGGAGAGAAGGTACTGCTTCTTCTACCCGGTAGTCAAAATAAGTTACAAATTGGATGGCAAGGTCCATATACAGTTCTAGAGAAGGTGTCTAGAACCAATTATAAGATAGATAAGAAGGGGAAAGAAAAAATCTATCATGTGAATCTCCTGAAGAAATATTTGGAAAGAGAACATCAGGAAGAGACACACTTGTTGACCTTGCCCATTGCCATGGAGATGAAAAAGGAACCACTTTCATCATTTGAATATCCATTACACCCCTGTGAGACAGCGGCACAGGTGAAAATCAGTACACATTTAACGAAAAATCAGAAAGAGAGAGTGCAACAGGTTCTAGATAATCATACAGAGGTGTTAACGGACAGACCGGGGCATACAAACATATTAGAAAATGATATGAAACTGATAGACCCCACACCTGTCTGTATGAAACCCTATTCGATTCCTTTTGCTAAGGAGAAAGCTTTGAAGGAAGAGATAGACTATTTGTTGAAGGAAGGAATTATTTCACACAGTGAATCTTCGTATAGTTCCAGTGTTGTACTCTTAAGGAAACCCTCTGGAGAACATAGACTCTGTATAGATTACAGGAGACTGAATGCTATTACAGAAGGACAGGTGGATCCATTGCCGGATACAAATCAGTTGTTTGCCAGGCTAAATAAAGCTAAATATTTCTCAAAAGTGGATCTGAGTAAAGGATACTATCAGATTCCAGTAAAGCCTGAGGTTCGACCATACCTAGCTTTTAGTACCTCAGAGGGACACTATGAGTTTAACGGATTGCCATTTGGATTGAAGAATGCACCTAGTGTCTTCTCTAGAATGATGAGAAAATTATTGGACCCTCTGAATAATCCATGCATCACAAATTTCATGGATGATATCCTTATAGCAACAGAAACATTTGAGGAACACATTGACTCTCTGAATATGCTGTTTAATCGACTTAGAGAAGCGAATTTAACAGCCCGACCAACCAAATGTTGCGTTGGATGTAAAGAATTAGAATTCTTGGGACACACAGTCCATCAGGGAAACATGACCCCTGACCCCAAGAATTTAGAGAAACTAAAGAAAGCCCCGAGACCACAAACCAAGAAAGACGTGAGATCCTTTGCCTCATTATGTGGTTTCTACCAAAAGTATATCAAAAACTTTAATTCCATATGTGCACCGTTAACTGATTTGACCCATAAAGGAAATCCAGATCGAATTACATGGACACCACAATGTGAATTAGCTTACCAGGAATTGAAGGAAAAGCTCACAAGCAAACCTATTTTGAAATTACCTGACTTAAGTCAAGAATTCATTGTAAGGACGGATGCCAGTAATATTGGGTTAGGTGCGACTCTGCTACAGAAATCAGATGCATTGGATGGGGAATTAAGCCCAGTGGCATATGCTAGCAGAAAGTTGAATAAAGCTGAAACCAACTACTCAACTAGCGAAAAAGAATGTCTTGCAGTAATATGGGCGATAAAGAAATTCAATATTTATCTGTATGGGAAGGCATTTAAGTTGCAAACGGATCACAAACCCTTGTCGTTTCTAGCGCAGGCTAGACATGAAAATTCTAGATTACTCCGTTGGTCATTACTGATGCAGCCATTTGAGTTTAGCATAGAGTATATATCTGGAAAGACAAATCTGGGAGCGGATTTTTTAAGCCGCCATCCGTGTGATGATAATCACCGTAAGCCCCAGAACTAATAATAAATTTCTCTATGTGTATATAGAATTATAGACTGACATATAACGTCTGTTTTAAGAGGGGAGAATTTGTCGTGAAACATTCTAAATCCACATATATATAAATTAAAAGGTAAATGTAAAGCCTAACACATAAATTCAATAAAAGGAAAGAGAAATGGTAAAAGTACAGTGCTGTCACAATGGCGTACAAAAATCCCCCTTGTTTTCTACTTCGTCTGCAAATTGTAACGTTTCACGTTGATAGTAAAGCCTACTGCATCACTACACGCTTTCTACAATAAAACGTGTACTGTATTTCTAAGAAAACCTTGAGCTAGGCACACTGCGTAATGACCTAAATTAATACTTCCATTAATTTCATTTTATACACTACGTTAACATAAACGGAAAGACAGATGAACTTAGGATAGAGAGAGGGAGGGCTAAAAGCAGGAACGCATGCAACACGAACACGCGTCTCGCGATATACAATTAATGCCACCCTCCCCGCGCGAAAGACCAGAGGCACTAACTTTTTTTTTCAAATAGACCGTGATAAAAAACACTACAACTACGAGAGTTAGGTTTAAAAACCTGAAAAACGCTTATTAAGAAACATGACATTATTCTGGTTTACGTTTGAAAGCCTGACAGTACAGCAGACACCCTAAAAGTTTGGAAGTGAGGAGGTGGTAACAGCACGACTATCCTAGAAGAAAATACATATTTTGAACGCCGCCACTTAGCTCCCTTAAAACTTATATATTTGGGTTCCTTAGGACTTGCTGACAAAGAATATATTAAGTGTTACGCAAATAGTCTAGGAATTAACAAATTATAGCCAAAAGAAAATAGTGAGGGTGTCAGACAACACAAAAAAAATAATCGCACAGTGGCATGTTTTGAAACCACTATTTTACGGGAAATGGGCCACCATGTAAAATCCTATTTGATTGGATAGAAGTAAATGTAAGGCTAAACACGATTAGTCGGACTTCAAATACTAATTCTTTGTTGTTAGGGGAAACGGTAGTAAGGGTACTTTTTTTGAAAAGCTGTGTAAACATGGCCCGATTGGTTAGACCCGCCAATATAGTCAATTAAGAGCGTCAGTTCAGTGCCACATTTTAAAATAAACTTACTAAGAAACAGTGCGTTGAGATCCAGATCATATTTTTCTAAATAAAAGTCTGGGACAGAGGCAGATCGGAATTTGTGCCATTATTCATCGCCAGTCAACGTATCTGTGTATTATTTCCATGAATTGTGGGACTGTGGTCCTAGTTATTGAAGCAGCACCTGGTCTGAGTTTTGCTGAAATCCAGAGGCTGACAGCATACTCCTTGGTCCAGATAGCGACCAGTGAGGTGTCTCCAGAACACAGGAAGCAATCGAGCAGAGGAGTCTTTTCCTGCCGCCATCACGAAAGATAAGCTTCTGTGGCCAGAGTAGCTCAACATTATGTGCCCCCTCAAAAATTGACATTTTGTTAAACACAGAGGGACAATTAATTGGTTCAAATGACAGGAACTGTGAACTTTTCCCAATACTATTTCCCCGATAATCAAACACTTGAAGTCATGATGAAAAACAACAACCAAGCTTGAACAAAACCAGTATTACCTCATATTACTACTGCACAAATTACACACATAGAATAATAATAATAAACTATGTCAATACAAAGTTCATATATATAAACTGTGTACATAATACTTGAAATTACAATTGATTGTGATTCCTGGTTCACTGTGTAGTTGAATCAGGATACCCATTATTGAAAGAATTAATACATATATTTTTAAACTTAAACACTTGACTCATTTAAGATAGTCTTATAGAGTGTTATATGTGTGTGAGTGTCACAGTGTTGTAAGTGTTGTGGAATAAATTAAATTGTTTATCTGTCTGTTGTTGTTGGGACTTACACTTCATCATTTTCATAACCCTAGACATTTAACGTAGTCATCACAATATTCCAGAATAATTCTGACTGAGGTATAAATGTGGTAGCAAGTAAGATCATCTGTAATACACCACACTTATTAGATACAGATACCTTCACAGCTGATCTCAGTCAGTACACTAAGTCCCCTATAAATATTTATAACATCCCACTTTACCACAGTTATTAAGTCATGTAAGGAGAGAACAAGAAAGTATTCAGTGGGGGTACTGGAAGACGAGACAGGTCTGTATTTCAGAGCTGGGATTTGCTGATGATGTTGCCCTGATTGCTAAATCAGAGGCACATCTCCAATCCAACCTGCAAGTCTGGAAGGAAGAGCTGGAGAAGAGAGGGATGGTCATAAGCAGCTCTAAAACAAAATCCATGGTGATATCACGAGAAGAAAGAAGACATCAGATTAAGCTGGGAGAACAGGTCATGGAGCAGGTCGACCACTTTAAATATCTCGGAGCTATTATAGACCGAAAGGGAGGCATCAAAGAAGAGTTGGCACTCGAAAAGCAGCAGCTGGGAGACTTTTTCAGGCCATAAATCGAGGATTCCTCAGCAAGAGAGAGGTTGGTAAGAAAACGAAGATGGCTGTATACCGCTCCACCTATGTCCCAGTCTTGACATATGAATGCGAGTCGTGGGCAATGACTACAACCCATAAAAGGCAGATCCAAACCTCAGAAAAGAGGTATCTGAGGAATGTGGTTGAAGTAACAAGAAGAGATATGGTCCGCAACCAGACGATACGCCAAGGCCTAAAATCCCACCCCCTGCAGACCCAAGTAGAACGGTCCCAGCTAAGATGGTTTGGCCATGTTTGCAGAAAGGGAGAAGATCGGCTACCACGACAAGCATGGGAAACAAAGAGCCATGGATCCAGACCCCCAGGGTGACCCAGAGTCCGCTGGGAGGACAACATTAGACATTCTTTGAAGGACCGAGGACTAGAATGGAACCAGGCCAGGAGGAAGACAGCCGATAGGATATGCTGGCGCTCTCTCTTCCAAACCTCTACACCTCACTGTAGAAGGGGAACGACTAAGTAAGTAAGGTAGGAACACCTCTATCCAGATAGAAGCACCATATTCCGCGTTCACCTCACTAGAGTTTTGTTTGGGATGAATTGGGGCCAATTAGGATTGTCGACAACTGGGGGGGACTGTGTAATCATAGTGAAATAAAAATTATGTTCATGGAATAATTATGTTACAAAGGGATACCACAGACATACTATAGGAGCCAATTAAGTAAGAGAGTGAGAAAGAATGTGTGATGATTTTCTTGTTTTGCTGGGAATTATCCATAAATCTGATTGTCTACATTCTGTTTACTTTACTTGGTCTTATAGTGTACCAATACTGTTTTATTCTGTAACCTAGTGCTAACCTTCAACCTTTGGGTTAATAATTTTGGGGTTTTTCTCTCCATATCCTCTCTTCTTTATTTTCTATGTATGTAAATGATTTCTTGATATCTTTTTAGATAATTAGTGTTGTCAAGTTTAGTGATAATAAACTACAAAGAAATTTAACTTTGTGTGTTGGTCAGACCCGTACCCATTTATCCTTAGTTTTTCACGTTTGTGTGTCATTGTTGTCACATATTGTTGTGTGTGTGTAGAGTAACCCGTTCTTTCATTAGATAGGGAGGCAAAGGCTGTCCAATAATAAAGCATAGTTGTACGGATAGACTGGATGAGAGTAACCTGCTCACTCCAGACATGTCTTTCCCTCAAACTACCACCTGTGAAATCTATTTTCTATACGTTCTCGTGTATCAGTCAACCTTTAATCTTTACTTAGACTGGGCCCAATAAACCAATTAACCTACCGTACGACATACTCTAGCAGAGAAGCTTCATCCTGATTTATTGCCACGGAATACAGACCCATCAGTGTACACAATGGCATCATCATCCCCAGAATTATAAGCTGATCAATTTCCAGCTCTGCTCTCCCATTGGCCCAAATTCGAAATTTACCTAGGTCAAAGATTGTTCTCACCACCCCTCACCTCTTCCTTCACGTAGAGATCTATCAAATGATCCCCTGGGATCTACCAGTTGATCAAGATCAAGATCGAACTGCATCCCTGCTTTAAAATAATGATTCTCAATCTGACATGAAGTTCACTTGATTTAGACCAGTGCTTCTTAAATTTTTTAGAGGTCCCGCACACCTTAATAGCGACTTTTGAAGCCCTCGCACCACCATAAAGCATCTTGTGAAGCCTCGTACCTCAATATCTTCGAGCTCGCAAAGTATGCCAACAATTAGAAAAAGAGATAAAAGTAAGTTTTGATAATTTTGTTATTTACAACAAAAAATTACTAACCTTTAGTTTGTAATTCACGTTGTCAATGTTCTATTTTGTACAAACACATTTGAGTTTAGCGTATTAAATAGTGTTTATGATGATTTGTCACATAATTGGTCGTTCTCTTTTGCGTATTTTCTCTCTCTGCCATTATCTATTTATTTGTCATTTTCGGAGCACAGAAATCTGTGACCCAGTCACTGTTTACATTTTCACACTTCGATTTTTGTCAGGTCAAGGCGTCATTGACCATCCTTAAGGATTAATTGTAATCGCTTAAGTGATTGCACTAGATTGACTTCAGGCGTGAATTGCCTGTTTACGATTGCGCAACCCACTTCCGTACAGCCTGGTCAATCGGAGTGTGTCACTTCAGTGTTAATACAAGAAACTAGGAGTGTCTGATAAGTGATGCAATCACTTCCCTCGAAGTTACCTGTGATGATAATTACAAATAATATCAATCTGAGGAGACATTTTGAACTCGTGAGTGTAAACAAGGTCGATAACAGACGGAAGTTGGCATACCATATATGGCAATTGTAGACAACACATTTATTTTTGCGTTTGTTATGTAGGAACTTTTTTGTGAGAGAAAGAGAAATAAACGCTCTTGCATGCTTTTGGCTTAGCCTTTGAAATATAAAAATACAACATTTCTGATTGGAGCCTTGTCACAAAGTAGCAATATGGATGTGTGCTGAAATTTGCCTTACAATTTAGCGCCTTGTGAGTATATCGCACTGTGAAATTCATCTCGTCAAGAAGACAGCCAGACAAGACAGAGTAAGGAATAGAATCAGGTTCCACTTTAAAGGATCAGACAACGTGTTTGAGCATCTTGTGGACTTGTATACCAGGAAAGCTCTAATTTCATTAATACTGAAAGCCCGGAATCATAGGAACCTGAACACTATGTCATAATGGGATTCTATTTGCAAAGTTGTAGTGACTTCTAAATACAATATCTAAATTAGTATATAAGAATATAGGGCATAAAGGCAAAGATAAGAAAGTACAAAAGAATTTTCTGCTAGAACGGTTGGTATCGCCTACGCCTTCAGATTATTATTTGCTAACGAATAGCCGAAAAAAACGGTACCCCAATTTTTCAAATTCGTCCTTGACATAAACACCCACTTTTCCTAGTTCTAAGAAAATATTTGCCTAAAATGCATTGTGGAACGAGGAGGGGCAAGGATAGATAAAATGCTAATTCGTTTCGCATTGATTTTAAACTAAAAGCAACCATAGCACAGGGGCAAGCCTTGCCTTAGGGGTTTCCCCAAATACAATGAAAAAGTTAGAATTGTGGACACCTCGGTCATGTAAACATGTTAAGCTCTTATTATGAATGACCCAAGCTCTCGTAATTATCTCGTAAGTACATGAGAAAAGAAGTGAACAGGATGTAGTTTAAAAATAAACAACCAACATAGAAAAAAAAAAGATAGAATTTTGAACCAAACCACATAACCCCTTAAAAATCGTAGATTCGTGTACCTGAACACTTGCTGACCAAGAATATGTTATTAGTTATATAAATAGTCCCTTAACTAATTAAATATTGATAAAACAATACATAAAGATCAGAGATACTGTCAGGTTAGGTCATATCTGCTTAGATTAGATCACATATTTTTTTGGGAAAAAAGTAGGTGACAGATAGGCTAGGATAGTACAGTGAATCTGATTGGGTGACATTTGAAGTGAGACTAAATATTATTGGCTGACCTTTGAATAAACATAAATAACCTAGTAACGTAGGAAAAGTTTGAATGATATTTTTTTAAAAAGACTGTTTACTCTTGTGATATTAATAGCGATTGGCTAACTGAATCGATATTGTCAGAATAGGCGTTGGGGAGGACGCCATTTCTAAGAAAATTTTCAACAGTGATAGATGAGAGCAGGCTGTGCTTTAAAATACAAGTTCTAAGCAGCCTGGGCAATAAAACAAATCGAAACTGTGTCAGTCATCGTCTCTGTGTATATTTCATTGAAAATTGTGGTAAGATTTACATTTATTAACCTTTATTTTATGTAAAAATTGAATGTGAAATAATAATATATGTCTGGGCATGAGTGGGTCAAAAGCGACCATGAGGCAAAGCCTAAAGATTGATCCACCATGTGATAGACTGTCAGAGAGGTGTAAAACTACAAGAATATGTATGATTGTCAAAAAGGAGCATAACACCTATCCTATTATATGGAAGAGATTACAGCTGGAATTGCAGTGGCGTTGTAACTATTAGGGAAAGGAATACTGGTGTACATTGTCACATCAAAAGAAAATGGTGGCATAGGTTTGTATAAGAATATGATCCGTTTGTTTGTTTGTAATGTACATGTCCTTAACTGTGGACTATTAGTGTATGCTAGATATTACGAAGGATGCATACCTTCACATTTCAGAGGTCCTGGGTACTGACGTTAATGTGGTACCAAACGCTTGAAAATTGATTGATTCAGGACTCTGCCTGTTTACTGCGAGCCCATGCTAGTGGCCATTGCCTATCAAACAGGGAACAGATTGTCAAGCGAGCAGAGGAAAGGTTCAACCTATATTCTACGGCCAAGTTAAGTTCTCGTTCGGCACCTGAAAGCTCAACTACATAACTTTAAAAGAACTATGTAATGACAGTGAATAAAACTGGGACAAATATTTAATAGTTCCACAAGTGACAAAATAGAAACAAACATTTCGAAAAGGATATGATTTAAAACAACGACCTAGTGGTACTACCAGTATTACCTTAAAGTAGGAGAACACTACAGACGTATATTAGAAAAATATTTTATATATATGGACAAAGGATCTATTGTGCTATTTGACTGATGTAAATGATTATTTTGATTTCACTTTTAAATTGTCAGTCCTGATTACAAATAAATCTATTCGCTGTTGCCCTTAAGACGCCACTAGGCGTAATGGCCACTGACTGCTTTGGCGGTCGTTGGCTAAGGACGGAAGAAGAAGAAGAAGAATAGATTATCTGTTGAGAGAAGGGATTATCTCGCACAGTGAATCTCCCTACAGTTCCAGTGTGGTTCTGTTAAGAAAACCCTCTGGAGAACACAGGCTGTGTATAGATTACAGGAAACTGAATGCTGTCACAGAAGGTCAGGTGGATCCTTTACCTGATACAAATCAGCTGTTTGCCAGGCTGAATAAAGCAAAATATTTCTCTAAAGTGGATCTGAGCAAAGGCTACTATCAGATTCCAGTAAAGCCGGAAGTCAAACCTTATTTAGCCTTTAGCACCTCGGAAGGACATTATGAATTTAATATGTTGCCATTCGGGCTGAAAAATGCACCAAGTGTGTTTTCGAGGATGATGAGAAAGTTACTGGATCCCCTGAAGAATCCATGCATCACCAACTTCTTGGATGATATTCTTATAGCAACAGAAACATTTGAGGAACACATTAACTCTCTGAATATGTTGTTTGATCGACTGAGAGAGACCAATTTGACAGCTAGACCGACGAAATGCTGTGTTGGATGTAAAGAGCTGGAATTCTTGGGCCACACAGTACATCAGGGAAACATGACCCCTGACCCCAAGAACCTGGAGAAGTTAAAAAAGGCACCAAGACCACAAACAAAAAAATATGTGCGATCTTTTGTCTCATTATGTGGTTTCTACCAAAAATATTAAAAACTTTAACTCCATATGTGCTCCATTGACTGATTTAACGCGCAAAGGAAATCCTGATAGAATTATTTGGACAGCGCTATGTGAATTAGCATACCAAGAATTGAAAGAAAAGCTCACAAGCAGGCCTATTTTGAAATTACCTGACTTGAGTCAAGAATTCATTCTGAGAACGGATGCTAGTAATATCGGTTTGGGTGCAGCTCTATTACAACGGTCAAATTCACTTGATGGGGAATTAACCCCAGTAGCTTATGCTAGCCGTAAGTTGAACACAGCAGAACAAAAATATCCAACAAGTGAAAAAGAATGTCTGGCAGTCATATGGGCTATAAAAAAGTTCCAGATTTATCTTTATGGAAACTCATTTAAGATCCAGACAGATCATAAACCACTCGTGTGTCTGTCACAAGCAAGGCATGAAAATGCTAGATTATTAAGATGGTCTTTGCTCCTACAGCCATTCCAGTTTACCATAGAGTACATTCCCGGAAAAACTAATGTGGGAGCTGATTTTTTAAGCAGACATCCGTACGACGAACATCAGAGTAGTCACCAGGCATAGATAATAAATTTATCTATGTGTATTTAGAAGTAGGAACTGACATATGATCGTCTGTTCTAAGGCGGGGAGATGTGTAGTGACTTCTAAATACAATATCTAAATTAGTATATAACAATATAGGGCATAAAGGCAAAGATGAGAAAGTACAAAAGAATTTTCTGCTAGAACGGTTGGTATCGCCTACGCCTTCAGATTATTATTTGCTAACGAATAGCCGAAAAAAACGGTACCCCAATTTTTCAAATTCGTCCTTGACATAAACACCCACTTTTCCTAGTTCTAAGAAAATATTTGCCTAAAATGCATTGTGGAACGAGGAGGGGCAAGGATAGATGAAATGCTAATTCGTTTCGCATTGATTTTAAACTAAAAGCAACCATAGCACAGGGGCAAGCCTTGCCTTAGGGGTTTCCCCAAATACAATGAAAAAGTAAGAATTGTGGACACCTCGGTCATGTAAACATGTTAAGCTCTTATTATGAATGACCTAAGCTCTCGTAATTATCTCGTAAGTACATGAGAAAAGAAGTGAACAAGAGGTAGTTTAAAAATAAACAACCAACATAGAAAAAAAAGATAGAATTTTGAACCAAACCACATAACCCCTTAAAAATCGTAGATTCGTGTACCTGAAGACTTTGCTGACCAAGAATATGTTATTAGTTGTATAAATAGTCCCTTAACTAATTAAATTTTGATAAAACAATACATAGAGATCAGAGATACTGTCAGGTCAGGTCACATCTGCTTAGATTGGATCGCATATTTTTTGGGAAAAAAGTAGGTGACAGATAGGCTAGGATAGTACAGTGAATCTGATTGGGTGGCATTTGAAGTGAGACTAAATATTATTGGCTAACCTTTGAATAAACATAAATAACATAGTAACGTAGGAAAAGTTTGAATGATATTTTTTGAAAAAGACTGTTTACCCTTGTGATATTAATAGCGATTGGCTAACTGAATCGATATTGTCAGAATAGGCGTTGGGGAGGACGCCATTTCTAAGAAAATTTTCAACAGTGATAGATGAGAGCAGGCTTTGCTTTAAAATACAAGTTCTAAGCAGCCTGGGCAATAAAACAAATCGAAACTGTGTCAGTCATCGTCTCTGTGTATATTTCATTGAAAATTGTGGTAAGATTTACATTTATTAACCTTTATTTTATGTAAAAATTGAATGTGAAATAATAATATATGTCTGGACATGAGTGGGTCAAAAGCGACCATGAGGCAAAGTCTAAAGATTGATCCACCATGTGATAGACTGTCATCATCATCATCATCAGTTGCCATCTCCACAACGGAGGTTGGCTGTAATGGATCTCCAACGTCTTCTGTCTCTTGTCTTGGTGGTACACTCTGATAGACTCTTTCCCGTCCATCTCTTGATGTTATCTTCCCACTTATAGCGCTGTCTTCCCCTTGCACGTTTACCTTCAACTCTCCCTTCTGTTATGGTCTTCTGCAAGGTGTTATGCCTTTTTATGTGGCCAAAGTATTTTAGCTGCCGAACTTTGACCTCTCTCATTAGTTCTCTTTTCATACCTAGATTTTCTAGGACCTCCTTATTTGTTTTCATCTCTTTCCATGAGATACGCCCCATTCTTCTATATATCCACATTTCAAGAGCCTCAATTCTTTCTTCCAAATGCTTATTCATCGTCCATGTTTCTGCACCATACAGAAATGCAGAATATATATAACACTTTATGATTCTCAGTTTTAATTTATGAGATAACTGTTTGGATGTCAGTATATGTTTCATGTTGTTGAATGTAGCTTTGGCCATTCCTATTCTCTTCTTGATTTCTGTTTCACATCTGCCATCTTCTGTTATTATATGACCAAGATATACGTAGCTCTTGACTTGTTCCAGGATTTTCCCATTTACGCTTATCTTTAATGTGGGTTTATCATCTGTTTTGCTAATTATCATAGTTTTAGTTTTCTCAATATTAATGTCGAGTGTAAAACTACAAGAATATGTATGATTGTCATAAAGGAGCATAACACCTATCCTATTATATGGAAGAGATTACAGCTGGAATTGCAGTGGCGTTGTAAAAATATAATTAATAGTAGGTAAAGCTTGACAGCTGTATAGGCGTGATGGACAATAGTGCACACGGAAGTGTGATAGTGATGCGCAAGAGAGATAGGCAGAAGGCACAGGCTGAGTCAGTGAGTTCTTCACTAAGAAAACCACACACACAGCTCTTCTTGTTTTCTCTGGCGACAATATTACTCTTTTGCACACACTGTGTCACTCACAAATAGTAGGGTAAAGAAGTAAAGTTAGATTGAGGATTTGGTAGTCTGAACTGAACGAACAATCCTATCGAGGTTAACTCAATTTTATTCAATTTAGAAATGTAAATAAATCAATAAGGATTTTTACAGCAAATAATAATAAAGATTATCACGAGAAAACAAACTCACAACAATTTGATGATTTTTAAAGAAGAAAAAAATTATTACACCAATAGTGAAAACAAGGATTATGAATGAATTGTGTTAGTAAGGTTCCCGGCAGGCCTGATAGGCTTTTGCTGGAAAATATGTGAAATACTGTTTGTGTGTAAATGAATGTTTGTTCCTTTGTTCCTTTGGTGTGAATGTTGGAAACAACTTATATCCTGGGGTTCTCTTGGAAAAATATATCGTAATCCAATGCTTGAAATTACTTCACTGTTCGAATAAGGTATCCACACAGGGCACAGAATCTGAACACGATTTTATAAATCCAAGATTGGGGTAACGACTTCACTGTTCGAATAAGGTATCCACAAGGGCACAGAATCTGAACACGATTTTTATAAATCCAAGAAAGGTGTAACGTATCCACAGTTGATGCGATATCCACAGATAACGAATTTGCTTCCAAAGGTGGGATGGAGGGTTAAAATGGGTGGAGTATGGTAGGGTGATGGTTGTTAAGGGTAATATCTGGTGTTGAGAATCGTTGCAATAATTGCAGTAATTGAAGTAATTGAAATGATTGAAGGGAATTATTGTGACTGGTGGACGAGGACTATATGGCCACTGGCCAAAGGTAACCTCTTTTCAGCAATACGAGACAAGACTTTGCACTGCATAAATCTGTTAGACAAAACAAAAATACATGTGTAACTACTCTTCTGCTGCAACATGCAGATTACAACAGAAACAATTTAAGCATTGTCCAGCGTCGGCATGTTGATATACATGCATGCGTCTCGTTCCTAAAATAGGTCAGTCCATTCTTAAACATTCCTGTCTGCTGTGAATGAATTAGCTGGACAGTCCAGGTACATAAACAATAACAAGACTTGCTTCCTCCCCTGTCAGACAAAGTTACATGAGGGTCCGCTAGAGAATCCTCCTGTGCTTTCCACCGTTCATTCCTTTCCGCATTCATAATAATATGCTCATACATTAATGTTACAAACATTGAAAAGTAAAATGATCATTGAAATTATGAATGATACAAACATTGTAACGTAACATCGCTTTAAAATACAAGCAGTGAAAATAAATGAATTTTCGTAAGCATTTATGATACATACATGATAAAGGAAACCCGTTTATATATAATACACTTAGACTTTCACCATGATAGTAATATATTTCATTAGACTTTCACCATGATAATAATATATTTCATATCTATATATTTGAGCTAATTTCCTATATACTGGAAAAGCGAATACATACCCGCTCCGGAATTTATAGATAGTCTGTAAGTTAAACTAGAGGGCACTATGTGTGTTTAACTCAAGTCTCCCTTATGCACAGTTTTACTTTACAAGACTTAGAAATGCGTCTTACTCTTCCCGTATTCTTATCACCAAGTGAAGTCTAAAAACTAGTTTCTTAAAGAAAGAATTAATTTCGATTTACCCGCTACATTTTTTAAAGTTCCCACGATAGCCCAAAAGCATCGCCGCAAATTAGTTTACATATTGAATGTCACTTGTACGTGCGGTGGTTCCGAGCTCAGAAGTTTTAACAATGAGGAAGAAGACAGGCCATAAATTTCTACACAGACGAGTCTGGAAAATCCTAACGAACGGGTTGACCGAAGTTTCACCTGAGTTAAGGTGCGTGAGAAACAGTTTTTCGGAAACTTAGGATAGACAGAAAATAAAGCAATATACAGGAAGGACAGAAAATTTCAAATAGTCAAATTATCTTCACTCTGCGACAGATGATACCCCGAACTTAAGTTAGTTGCCCAACTAAATCAGAGAGAGATGATATTTGGCTATTGTGTATCATTCCCAGTGTCGTCCATTAGTTCCTTCTCTGTACTTCTTCCGAGGATTCCTCAGATTGTTTCTTATCTGCTGGCGTTAGAAGATTATTTTCTCCACCACTAGCGAGTTCCTCTACTGAATGTTTGCTTAAAAAATCGGCTCCTACATTTTCAGGACCGGGGATGTACTCGACCCTGAAGGAATAGACACTTAGCAAAATAGCCCATCGCATTACTTTTGCATTTTGGTTTTTGCAAGCTGCTAGAAACGTGAGGGGTGCGTGATCCGTTTGCACTACGAATGAGACTCCATAAAGAAATTCGTGGTGCCTTTTTACTCCCACCACTAGAGCCAAGCATTATTTTTCAATGGTTGAATAGTTGCGTTCTGCAGCGTTCAATTTTCGGCTTGCATAGGCCACGGGAAAAAAGCATTTCCGGATAGTTTTCATCAGCTTGAAGCAACGTTGATCCTATTCCAAGATTACTGGCATCTACTCTTAGCACAAAGGTCTTTGTGAGGTCAGGGAGGCGTAATATGGGCTTCGTCGTCAGCTTTTCTTTGAGTGTGGTGTAGGCGCTCTCACATTGAGCCGTCCATGTTACCTTTTCAGGTTGACTTTTCTTTGTGAGGTCAGTCAATGGTGCAGTCAAACTATTAAAGTTCTCTATGAACCGTTGATAATAACCACAGAGTGACAAAAACGACCTAGTGTCCTTTTTCGTTATGGGTCGCTTTGCAT
Source organism: Oreohelix idahoensis (assembly GCA_024509875.1). Taxonomy (NCBI): domain Eukaryota; kingdom Metazoa; phylum Mollusca; class Gastropoda; order Stylommatophora; family Oreohelicidae; genus Oreohelix; species Oreohelix idahoensis. The sequence goes on from JAMPIV010016384.1 coordinate 466,322, forward strand.
TTCGGATTTTGTCAACGTTTTTCTCTACTGGCCACAAGCAACCATGAGTGATCGTATGTCCTAAAAATTCAAGTTCTCTGAATCCAATCAGACACTTGCTTGGGCGTGCTGTTAAACCAGTTTCCTAGAGCCGCCTGAGGAGCAGGGCTAACGCTTCTTCATGTTCCTCAAATGTAGCCGTTGCGATGAGAATATCATCCATAAAATTATGAATGGTATTGCTTTGTAAAGGGTGTAATAGTTTTCTCATCATCCGGGTAAAAGCTCCAGGTGCATTATGTAATCCAAAAGGCATTACATTGAACGTGTAATGTCCGTCACTGGTACTAAAGGCGAGCAATGGTCTAATCTCTTCCTTTACCGGAATTTGATAATAGCCTTTACTAAGGTCTATTTTAGAGAAAATGGTTGCTCTGCTCAGCTTTGTAAAGAGTTCATTAGGGCTCGGTAATGGTTCTGGTTGGAACTCTGTTACAGTGTTGAGTAACCTATAATCGATGCATAACCGAGTTTCCCCGTTGGGTTTCTGTAGAAGCACTACACTTGAACTGTAAGGGGATGTCGATTCAGAGATTATGTTATCTTGCAGTAGCTTGTCAATCTCTTCTCGTAAAGCGTTGGCTTTAGCGTATGGGCATGATAAATCTTTTCCTTCCCTCGTATGGAGATTTTGTAGTTTGTTCGAGAGATTTTCTCGAGTACTTCAAATGGTCCCTGCCATCCTATCTGAAGTTTGTTATTCCCTGTTGGGAGTAACAGCAGTACTTTCTCTCCAGGTTGTAGTACTCTTTCCTTCGCAGTCTTATTGTACCGTTTTGCATGCTTGGCACGAGCTTGTCGGAGGTTAGTGTTGGCTAATTCCCAACCTATCTTTAACCTTTCCTTCAGTTCTTGCACATATTTTGATGCAGATACAATAGATTCGTCTGCTTTCTGGTCGGTTAAAGACCTAAGCAATGCTTCCAGGGGTCCCTTTATTGGCCGTCCAAATAATAATGTTGCAGGAGGTAGACCAGTGGAGGCATGCGGCACTTCCCTATAGGCAAATAAGGCAGCCGGCAAGAATAAGTCCCAGTTTTCGGGTCTTTCTTGGGCTAATTTTCGCAGCATGGTGATGAGGGTCCCGTTATATCTCTCTACCTGTCCGTTTGCTTGTGGATTATAGGGTGAGGTGTGGATATGCTGAGTACGGAAGATCTTAAAGACTTCTTCCATCAGATGTCCTCTAAACTGCGATCCATTATAAGTGAGTATTTGCTGGGGAAATCCGAGCCTTGTGAAAATACTCACGAGCGCTTCTGCGACATGCACAGAATCAGAAGAAGGGAGCGCCACTGCTTCTGACCACATAGTACAGGTGTCGACTAGAGTCAAAATACAACAATTTCTCCGCTTTGTTCTTAAGAGTGGGCCTATTATATCTACAGCTACTCTTTCGAACGGAGTACCGACAATAGGCATTTCCCCCAATGGAGCAGGGGGTGTCCAGTGTCTTGGTGCCACCCTTTGGCACTGCGCACATGATTTCACAAATCGGATGATGTCCCCGTTCATCCCAGGCCAGTAATAGTGCGCTGCTATTCTTTGCATGGTAGCATTTTGTCCCATGTGGCCGCTAAAAGGAAGAGCGTGTCCCATCTCTAAAATTTGTGACCTATAAGTAGTTGGAACAACCAACTGGCTATGTTCTTGTCCAGTGTTGCCCGACCTACGGTATAGTAATCCCGATTTTGAATAAAAGTTTCCCTTTTTCAACGGGTTACTGGCAAGTGGCAGTTTCTTAAAACATGGTCCCAGTGTTGGATCCTTGTGTTGAGCATCCTTCAATTCCCGTGGTAGCAGGTTTGTCACTGGTCCTGGTTCCTGTTCTGTCCTCGCCTGACCTGTTGTAGTTACTGCTGCAGCTATCAGAGGTTTTCTTGGTTCCCCCAAGAACACATAACGACATCCAAGAATTACGTCATAGATTGGATTCTCCATAATGGCAGCTCGAATCCATCCTTTAACAAATTTTGAATCAATATAAACGTTTGCTATTTTCAATGTCATAGGAGTGTCTCCTTTTACGGCTCCACACAGATCTACTGTCTCCGAGGTTATCTGCTCAGGTGTGACCAAATGTGAAGCGATTATACAGTCAAACTGTAATCCTGTGTCATAAAGACAGCGCACAAATTTCCCGTTTGCGATAATCTGATCCGTTACAGAATTCCGTTCTGGTTTACCACATTTTGTTCTGTCTTGACGCTGTTCTGGTGCGTCTCCTTGTAAACACGCCGCCAAGTGTGGGCTGGGCCGATTTCTACATTCTTTTGTATTGTGCGAGGTCTGCTTACAATGATGACAATATTTCCTCTCCCTCCTCATGAAGTAAGGGGGGTTTTCCTGTGCATTTTTCGTGTTTGAGTTAGTTGACCGGTCTCTGCGTGTATCTTGCGTTGGAGCGTTTACCTGTGATCGCTGATTTTGGGTGGGCTGGGTGATTGGTTTATGTTGAAGTTCAGCAGGTTTCCGTTTGAAGGTTTGAGTCTCTGCTATAGCATTTTGAAACCTTTCTGCTAACGTAAGGATTGGTTCGAGTCGGTCTGCCCCGTGCTCCACTAGGAACTTTCTCATCTCTGGTGACATTGTTTCCTTGATTTGTTCTACCAGGAGGAGTTCATGTAATCCTTCGTAAGTCTTAGGAAATTTTCCCAAATCGCGCCACTTTTCAAGATATGATTCAATCCTAGCAGCAAATTGGCCAAATGTTTCTCCTCCTTCTTTGTGAGATCGGCGAAAACGCTTTCGGTAATTGTCGGCTGTAAGCTGAAAACGCCGTAACAGTGCTTGCTTGAGAGCGTCATAATCATTCTGTTCTGCTGGGTTAATTTTGTAAAAACTTCGTAAGCCGTCCCTCTTAATCCTTGAGAAAGTTTAAGATTCCACATGCTTTTGGGCCGGCCATATAATGAAGCAGTTCGCTCATATCTATCCAAGAACAGATCAATTTGTTCATTTCGCTCGCAAAATTTTTCCATTGGGAAAGTCATTGCAGGTGAGTTGAGTGCTAGACCAGCAGAGGCGTTGTCAGGTGATGAAGCGTTAGTGGGAGAAGCGGGACGATTTTGAACCTCTAGTTCTTTGAGCCGGAACTCATGAGCCCGTATCCTTTCGTTTTCTTCTCTTTGTTTTTCTATTTCGGCCTCTATGAATGCATTACCTTCTTCTTCACTCATTCCAACCTCTTTAGTGTATTTTAAAAGACCCATCCTTAGTTTTAGTAAATCAGTCATTTTCTATATTTCTGTGCAGGTTGTTACACTCTCTCAGTATGTTACACTAGTTTCTGGGTATTACTAATATTTCTATGAAGTATTGTAATACAACAAACCAATACAACTAACTGATAATCAATTTACTAAGCCCCAGGGAGTACTATTAATTCTATGAAGTAATGTAACTCATTAATGGAAGTTTAGTATAATTGGATTTTTGACAATTCCTTATTTCTGCTGAATTAAGGTCTCATCACTTGAGTAATACTCAAGTATAAACAATTCCCTTCAATATCTCACACACATACACACTCTACTGCCTGTTAACTGTACCACTTAATTACCTTAGTTAACTATTTAACGTAATTAAATAACCCTGAATTAAATTAGTGACAGCAACGTTCTGTTACTTTAAAATTATAATTGTTCTGTTCAGATACTACCAGAAGTGTCATTGTCTAGGGCGTTATAACATTATAGTCCACAGTATAGACTAATAGTTCAAGATTCCTTACAGTTTCTGCAGAACAATTTAAAGAAAGATTCCCTGTAGTCACTGTGAAATAAGAATCAAGAAATTCAATCCCAAGGACGAGATTTCCAGTAATTGTCGCATGAAAATATAATTAATAGTAGGTAAAGCTTGACAGCTGTATTGGCGTGATGGACAATAGTGCACACGGAAGTGTGATAGTGATGCGCAAGAGAGATAGGCAGAAGGCACAGGCTGAGTCAGTGAGTTCTTCACTAAGAAAACCACACACACAGCTCTTCTTGTTTTCTCTGGCGACAATATTACTCTTTTGCACACACTGTGTCACTCACAAATAGTAGGGTAAAGAAGTAAAGTTAGATTGAGGATTTGGTAGTCTGAACTGAACGAACAATCCTATCGAGGTTAACTCAATTTTATTCAATTTAGAAATGTAAATAAATCAATAAGGATTTTTACAGCAAATAATAATAAAGATTATCACGAGAAAACAAACTCTTTTTTAAAGAAGAAAAAAATTATTACACCAATAGTGAAAACAAGGATTATGAATGAATTGTGTTAGTAAGGTTCCCGGCAGGCCTGATAGGCTTTTGCTGGAAAATATGTGAAATACTGTTTGTGTGTAAATGAATGTTTGTTCCTTTGTTCCTTTGGTGTGAATGTTGGAAACAACTTATATCCTGGGGTTCTCTTGGAAAAATATATCGTAATCCAATGCTTGAAATTACTTCACTGTTCGAATAAGGTATCCACACAGGGCACAGAATCTGAACACGATTTTATAAATCCAAGATTGGGGTAACGACTTCACTGTTCGAATAAGGTATCCACAAGGGCACAGAATCTGAACACGATTTTTATAAATCCAAGAAAGGTGTAACGTATCCACAGTTGATGCGATATCCACAGATAACGAATTTGCTTCCAAAGGTGGGATGGAGGGTTAAAATGGGTGGAGTATGGTAGGGTGATGGTTGTTAAGGGTAATATCTGGTGTTGAGAATCGTTGCAATAATTGCAGTAATTGAAGTAATTGAAATGATTGAAGGGAATTATTGTGACTGGTGGACGAGGACTATATGGCCACTGGCCAAAGGTAACCTCTTTTCAGCAATACGAGACAAGACTTTGCACTGCATAAATCTGTTAGACAAAACAAAAAATACATGTGTAACTACTCTTCTGCTGCAACATGCAGATTACAACAGAAACAATTTAAGCATTGTCCAGCGTCGGCATGTTGATATACATGCATGCGTCTCGTTCCTAAAATAGGTCAGTCCATTCTTAAACATTCCTGTCTGCTGTGAATGAATTAGCTGGACAGTCCAGGTACATAAACAATAACAGACAAAGTTACATGAGGGTCCGCTAGAGAATCCTCCTGTGCTTTCCACCGTTCATTCCTTTCCGCATTCATAATAATATGCTCATACATTAATGTTACAAACATTGAAAAGTAAAATGATCATTGAAATTATGAATGATACAAACATTGTAACGTAACATCGCTTTAAAATACAAGCAGTGAAAATAAATGAATTTTCGTAAGCATTTATGATACATACATGATAAAGGAAACCCGTTTATATAATACACTTAGACTTTCACCATGATAGTAATATATTTCATTAGACTTTCACCATGATAATAATATATTTCATATCTATATATTTGAGCTAATTTCCTATATACTGGAAAAGCGAATACATACCCGCTCCGGAATTTATAGATAGTCTGTAAGTTAAACTAGAGGGCACTATGTGTGTTTAACTCAAGTCTCCCTTATGCACAGTTTTACTTTACAAGACTTAGAAATGCGTCTTACTCTTCCCGTATTCTTATCACCAAGTGAAGTCTAAAAACTAGTTTCTTAAAGAAAGAATTAATTTCGATTTACCCGCTACATTTTTTAAAGTTCCCACGATAGCCCAAAAGCATCGCCGCAAATTAGTTTACATATTGAATGTCACTTGTACGTGCGGTGGTTCCGAGCTCAGAAGTTTTAACAATGAGGAAGAAGACAGGCCATAAATTTCTACACAGACGAGTCTGGAAAATCCTAACGAACGGGTTGACCGAAGTTTCACCTGAGCTAAGGTGCGTGAGAAACAGTTTTTCGGAAACTTAGGATAGACAGAAAATAAAGCAATATACAGGAAGGACAGAAAATTTCAAATAGTCAAATTATCTTCACTCTGCGACAGCTAGATATTACGAAGGATGCATACCTTCACATTTCAGAGGTCCTGGGTACTGACGTTAATGTGGTACCAAACGCTTGAAAATTGATTGATTCAGGACTCTGCCTGTTTACTGCGAGCCCATGCTAGTGGCCATTACCTATCAAACAGGGAACAGATTGTCAAGCGAGCAGAGGAAAGGTTCAACCTATATTCTACGGCCAAGTTAAGTTCTCGTTCGGCACCTGAAAGCTCAACTACAGAACTTTAAAAGAACTATGTAATGACAGTGAATAAAACTGGGACAAATATTTAATAGTTTCCAC
>JAMPIV010016385.1:0-73539 GCA_024509875.1 Oreohelix idahoensis
CCGTCATTTGCAATTTAAAAGGTTAAATTCCGACGCTTTGTTAAATCCCGAAATTTAAAACGCGAAAGGGAGTAAATTTTGATCGTGGTCGGCAGCCGCAATCTACAGTTCCCAAAAGCGGTCTTTCGTTACCTGTGAGCCATGCCGATCTCCTAAGTGTGACAAGTTTTACCATGCCCGCTGGATTAAATTGCCAGTGAAATTACATTGATCCGCTGGAAACCTTATCTGTTTAAGAGGAGATAATAGCCAAGAAAATACACCGTCTCTTCTTTACAGCGGTCAGTGACGAGTCACGTGTCATCATTTAAAAGCGTGGCAGAAGGCATTGGCAGATCCAAAAATGAATACATCGATATAAAAATTCCTGATACGAACGATGATCACATTACATGCTTGAGGGCGACAAGCCTTGTGATTTAACATTGTCTATTGTTCCCTGGCAAGAAGGTCACCGTCAGAGTTTGGAATGTGTTACAGTTGTTTTCCATACATCGACAAATGGTGGCCGGATACGATGAACGCTCCTACCGTCATTCCATACAGAAAAAAACAATATTTAGACGTGAATTTAACACAGTTACAGAATAAACTGTTTAATTGTATGTCAAACAAAACCGCCAACACATGGATGTATAAACCATCCATATTAAATGGGAACAACTTCAATAAAATATCCAAAATGCAGAGCCAAATAAAAACACGCCCGCACAATACGAAGCAGAGAGCCAGTTCGGAAAATAATCACATTAGGGGGCAGATGACCAGAACTCGAAAAGTATTCGAAAAGTTTACGATTGTATGAATAGGGACTGAGGTTGTTATGTTTTAGAAGATCCTTAACAATAAAACGTCAAGGCAAGATCTTTAACAACAAAACCTCAAAACAAAATCTTTAGCAACAAAACCTCAAGACAAGATCTTTAAAAACTAAATCCCAACAAAAGATCTTTAACGACTAAACTTCAAGACAAGATCTTTAACAACAAAACTTCAAGACAAAAATTTAAGAACAAAATTTAAAGACAAGAGCTTTAACAACAAAACTTCAAGACAAGATATGTAACAACAAAACTTCAAGACAAGATTTTTTGTTGACAACAAAACTTCAAGACAAGATCTTTAACAACAAAACATCAAGACGAGATCTTTAACAACAAAATTTCAAGGCAAGATCTTTAACATCAAAACTTCAACAGAAGATCATTAACAACAAAACCTCAGCACAAAATCGTTAACAGCAGAACGTGATCACAAGATCTTTAACAACAAAACCTCAAGACAAGATTTGCAACAAAACTTCAATACAAGATCTTTAACAACAAAACTTCACACAAGATATTTCACAACAAAACTGCACACAAGATATTTAACAACAAAACCTCAAGTTAAGATTTTAACATCAAAACTTCAAGACAAGATCTTTAACAACAAAACCTTAACCCAAGAACTTTATCAACAAAACTTCACACAAGATATTTAACAACACAACCTGAAGACAAGATATTTAACAAAAAAATCTGATTACAAGATCTTTAACAACAAAACCTCAAGACAAGATATTTAACAACATAAATTGTGGTTAAGATCTTTAAATACAAAACCTCATGACAAGATCTTTCACAACAAAATGTCAACATTGTCGTAAAGTGGATCTGAATGACTACACGTTCAAAAAAATTTTCCACTTAAAAGCTAGTAACGCATTTTTAAAAATCTATAACTAACTACGGTATTTGAAATTTGTCTGGGGCAAAGTCAAATTTACCGCTAAAAATTTAACTCGAGAATTTGAATTTTTCTACTACCACACGTTAAAAGTTACTACCCCCATACACACACACACACCCACCCTAATATTTAGTGAAGGACGTGGTAAAATTTAACAACCAATCAAATCGGTACCTCGTTTTTGTAGGCAAAAGAAAATTTGGTTGTAGTGGAAATAGGGCCCTTTTTGAGTTTTTGAATAAACTTAAATAATTTATTTCTCAATAACTAAAAGGAATTAAAATGAAAAGAATATCTTGAATTATAGCGATAATAATGCTAAATACAGTAATATAAAGATTTCCCCTAATAATATTATCTTGACATAGTAAAATTTAATTTAGTAATATTTTCAGTTCAATGTTCGGGAGAATTTAATTACTTAAAAATTACCCAGATGAAATGCTAAGGAAACATGTAAAGAAACTTATATGGGACGATAGAAGACAATTGGCCGTTTGATTATCACTTTGATAATCAAAATCGGTCCAGAAATAACTAAGATATATAATAAACCAATATGGTCAGTGATGCGTGATGCCATATGATGATGGATGGCATCCGCATGTCTGGTTTTGTGTAGTGTGTAGATGTGTTCAGTCAAAACAATGTTCATGCAACAATAACAGGGCAATCCACATAGGACGTCAGTAAACTCACGACGTATAAAGTCAATGAGTCTTGAAACAGCCGTTGACGTTTTTCTTCATTATTTATTGTGGACGCCACAGTGACAAAATGGTTACGCAAATGTGTAGGCACATCAAACAGTCATTATCACAGCAACATTCAATACAGCAATAGACGGTAGACAGCATTACAATGATGAGTCAGATGCATGTTATATTTCAAAGTGCTGTAAATGTAGTCAGGTGAAAAACTCCATCCTTTTCTATAACAGCCAGAAGATAACCAGATGTATGAGATCAGTTCACTCTCCTTAGTTTGCCTTCAGCAAGACAGACACGTCTGCCGAAGTATAAATAATGTCCTCAAGAATATCCTCTAGATAATAAAGGTTTTCTAAACCTAGTTCATTTAACAAAGTAGCAAGTAATGGTCCTTGGTACATGCATCAACCGATGCAGTACAATGCAGCGACATGTGAGCTGGGAAAGAAACATCTCGACGACGAACGACTTTCGGAGACAGGCTATGAATCGAAATCGCTCACGACCCAAAATCAATAGAGTTAATGAAAGAGTCAATTTACCTTGCTTTCATGAAATACACAGAAATATCACGCCTCCCGACATGTGGGAAACACTAGAGGTATTATCTCGAATAAACGAAATATCCATTAAGAGGACTACACATCCCTGACAGAACAAAAAATAGCGGAGATCCCCTCTTCAACGAGGCATCTCTTTCGCCATTCCAAATCGCTCACTCCCCACTAGTCGTGGGCGGAAACCGATCGACCAAACAACAAGACAAGTCATGCGCAGTCCAGCGCAAAATGACCACAGCTCAAACTCAACTGCATTCGATACCAACGCGAGAAGACAAATGCTTACCGAGAAAAGTGACTATAGATTTCAAGCAGTTGTTGCCCTTGCGTTATAAAATAGATATTGTAAAAAAAACGATGTTGCGAGAATTTATCACGCAACATATCACCACCTCCTCCCGATAAAAAAAAAATGTGGAACATATTTTTTTTTTTTTAATATCAAAGAGCATGCGATAAGCGGCTCAAAACGCACGAATTATGCGCTGATAATTAATTAAATTGCCAAACAATAGGCTAATTATAGAGTGTCTGGTGAGGATATACCTCAACAGAAAAATAAATATGTCTCAAAAAATATTCACATCGGGGAGGTGTCACCAACACACATCACGTTAGCATGTAAACACAATATACGTATGCAAGTTACTATAATCATCATTAAACAGCATACTCTAATATTGTCTTTAAAAATGGATGTACAAATCTGATATGAAAATTTAAATAGTACATTCTTTGACATGTAATGAAATAAGTACATAGTAAAGTTAAACTACATGACGATCCAGGATATATGCTCTGGTATTCCGAGGGTAAGTACACAATCTAGAACTCGTAAGGTAAGTCCTCAGCTCAACAATGACATTCTGAGAAAGTACAAGCAATATAATGCTAATTAATAACTAATATGCTTCATAAGGTACAATACATTATTAATAATTGTGGCTGTTTAGTAAACTAACAGCCCTTATATTAACTACTCAGTCCTCCTCTATCATCTTAAAAAACGAACAGAAGAAGATGACAACAAAGCACGATAGTGTGTACATATAAAGTAAGTACAGATGTGCTAATCTATTGTAGAAATATAGGTGTGTTATGACTCTGTAATATATAGAAATATAGGACAGAAGTATTAGTTGGAGTCATGTGGGCATCTAGACAAAATGTCAGCCATCACATTATCCGCACCACGGATAGCTCGTACCGTGAAGTGAAAAGGTTGAAGAGCTATAGCATATCGAGTGGATCTCGACCTCTTCAAATTCTTAGTCTGAATAGCTGTAAGAGCTTTCTGATCAGTCTCTAGAATGAAATGTGCGCCCAGGAGGAATCTTTGTAGTTTTAGAATTGACCAAACCATCGCTAACAACTCACGGTCTAAAACCGAGTAGTTCCTCTCTGCCGCATTTAGTTTTCTAGAAATGTACATAACAGGATGCAGAGTATTTGCATATTCTTGCATCAGTGCTGCTCCAATCCCAGTGGATGAAGCATCACTCCGAAGAACAAAAGTCCTATCAAGAGTAGGTAATCTTAAGATGGGAGGAGAAGAAAATATATTCTTGATTTGGTCTAGTGAAGATTGGCATTCTTCAGACCAACGGACCAGATTAGGCGAACCTTTCTTCAACAATGTTGATAGAGGTGCCATGATCGAAGATAAATTTGGAATAAATCTCCCATAAAATTGAATTAAACCTAAGAGACTCCTAACTTGTTTCTTCGTTTTTAGGAACAGAGATGTTCAGTATTTTGGAAGTATTGTGGTCTTCTGTCTTCAAGAGACCATGACCAACACGATGACCCAGGAAAGAGATTTCACCAAAACCAACAAAAGCTTTAGAAGGTTTTTGCTGTCAAATTATTCTCACGTAGAGTGGACAGTAAGTCATATAACCCTAAATAGTGATCTTCCCAGGTATCACTGAAGAGACAGATGTCATCTAAGTATGCGATGACATCCGAACGATGTGACAGAATTCGACGCATCATGCGAACGAAAGTGGCAGGGGCGTTCATGAGACCAAAAGGCATAACATTCCATTGAAATAGACCCCTAGGTGTAGAAAAAGCAGTAAGAGGTTTGGCATGCTCTGCTAAAGGCACTTGCCAATAACCTTTAGACAAGTCAAGTTTAGTGAAGAATCTAGAATTAGAAAGTCTAATCAGTAGATCTTCTAACAAAGGCATCGGTTCAGCATCGAACTTTGTGACCTGATTCAATTTGCGATAATCAACGCAAATTCGTATGTTCTTATCCTTCTTCCGGACAATAACCATGGAAGAAGAATATGGTGAAGTCGATGGTTCAATTATATTTAATTGAATCATTTCATCCAATTCCTTTTCCACTTGCGACTGAAAGTGTATAGGAATAGGATACGGCCTAACCCTAATTGGATTATTGTCGGTAAGAATTATGTCATGTTCTATGACATCTGTATGTCCAGGAATGTCAGTGAGAACATCCTGAAATGTTTGTAACATCGACGAGACTTGTCGATGTTCGTCACCAGAAAGATTAGGAGAAACAGAAACGTTTTTCCAAGATTCCGTAGGATGTAATGGAACCACTGGAAGGGGAAGGTTGACATCAGAGAAGGTAGCTTCCTCATCCTGAATGACAGACAGGGATGAATAATGACCGTGAGGTGCAGGAGCATCATCCGTTGCCTGGAAAATAGGCAGCAAATAGTCCGGACGTTCGTGAAATTCCGAAAGCATGTTTATGTGGAAAGTTTTATGCTTTCCATCAATATCGACCACATAGTCAACATCGGAAATCCGAGAGACTATTGCATACGGACCTTTCCATGCAATAAGAAGTCTATTTTCCCTACTGGGGAGTAGGACGAATGCTTTGTCACCTGGACAAAGTTGTCGTAGACATCTATTCTTGTTAGCAAACTGTCTTGCCTTCTCTTTAGCAATTTCTGATGAAGCAGTTGCTAGCTTACATGCCTCAATGATCTTTTGTCTAAGAGCAATGACATACTCATATGAGGATTGAGTTTCATCGCTAATATCATCGGCAGTGATGAGATCGTGTAATAAAGACATAGGGCCGCGTGGACGCGCGCCAAAGACAAGTTCGAAGGGAGAAAATCCTGTGTGTTCATTAGGGACTTCTCTATAGGCAAAGAGAGCCGCGGGTAAAACCCTGTCCCAATCTTGAGGATGATCTTCAGTTATCTTACCAAGCAAAGTCTTGAGCGTTCTATTCAGACGCTCAACTACCCCATTAGACATAGGATGGTAGATACTACTGAGAGATCGTTCAATATGTAAGGTAGACATTACCTGTGACATAGTGTCAGATATGAGTTGAGTGCCATGGTCTGACAATATTTCTCTGGGGAACCCCAAGCGAGAAAATATGAACCAAAGAGCATCTGCGATATCTGTAGTAGATATGCTCTTAAGAGGAATAGCCTCTGGCCAACGTGTGCACATATCGACACATGTAAGGATAAACTGATGTCCTCTGGCCGACTTGACCTTAAAAGGGCCAATAATATCTATGGCCATCTTCTGAAACGGCCGAATAGGAATGTCAGCAGCCTGGATAGGCGCAGCATGTCGTGGTCCTCTAGATTTGACCTCCTGACATACCTTGCATGATCGGCAGTAAATACGAATGTCCTTATTGACAAAAGGCCAAAAGAAAGCCGCAAGGACTCTCGACTTCGTACGGGCAAAACCCATATGTCCAGCACATTGCGAGTCATGAGCATGTTGCAATATTTGGACTCTCATGCTCTTGGGAACAAGAATTTGCGAATGTGCCGACGTAGCCGAATCTTGTACCATACGTACAAGTACGCCGTTTCTCATTGCAATCCAAGATTTTCTATTTGTATCCTGATTCGGATCACCTTTCTTCGCAAGGACGAAGAATTTTTTTAAAGAAGGATCTTCTTCTTGCAATTTTATGAAAGAGTCACGAGTGATTACTAAGTGACTATCTTGGCTATCAACTTCATTATCACTATTCAGTGAAGTTTCGGGTGTTTGTAGAGCTTGTGCTCTTGTAACTACTGCACTTGTAGCTTGCATGTTATTATCTTCCCAAGCAGCAATCTGCTGTGGGGTACACTCCCTAACTCCGTGAATACGACCAATAATAAGGTCCGCAATAGGATTAGGTAAGAGACAAGCATGCACATCTCCAGTAAAGAAAGGAGTGGCAATGCGAATTACAGCAGTAGGATATTTTTTCTAGAGTGCCGCCAAATGTGACACATTTAATAACCCTTCCTGTAGCACAAGATGGATCTACAAGCGATTGTCTAACACCAATAGTGGTGCATCCGGAATCGAAAAGTAGTGAGACCGGAGTATCATTAACAAGACCCTTATGTAGAATTAAAGAACCCCTCCCGTCATGCGCAACAGCAGCAGGAAGAGCGGGAAGTGGGTGACCACAACTCAAAGTAGTTATGGTACCCGGTTCGAATAAAGTACTGCATTTGGGGGCATTTGTTTGCTCTCTCAAAGTCAAAAGCAGAACTAGTGACAGCGTCAAAGTTTTTACTATCAACAACATGATTACAGGCTCCCTCAGTTTCCTGTTGTACAGCATTAGCCTGCTGATATCTCTTTTTTTTGTGTTGAGATCTACCCCGACTATTATTACCTCTGAAGTTATCAGAGTTATTATTATCTCTGCAGTTATTATTGTCCCTATTGTAATTGTTATCCTGGTTCGAATTCCAGTTTCCACGATTACTATCATGTTCACATTGATGCGAACATCTATTTGTTTGGTTCTGAGGTCTTCGGCAGGAATAACCTCTATTACCATATCCTCTTTTGAAATGCTTATAATTATTAGGGTGATAGTAACGAGTACTATCAGGTTGTCTCCAATTCTTCGAAGAAGAATCACCATGAAATTGATTTCCATGATTTTGACAGAAATTACCGCTACTCTTTCTATCAAAATTTTGTTGGGATCTACGAGCAAAGTTTGACCATACGGAGCTGCCGAAGCAACTGGTAAACCTTCTTTCACCTTAGAGTTACCCATGGTTATGTGTGGGTGCGCAGTTACGTATTGGCAACAGAAATCTTCCATTTCTTTTATAGTTTTAGGTTTACGTTCATGAAGGAAAGCAAGGAAAGACTCATTGACAGACGACATGACTTTGTCTCTAAGTATTAAGTCCATAAGTCCTTCATAAGTTTTTTCCGTCTTAGATAGTTCAACCCATCGTGAGAAAGTAATGCGTATTCTTGCAATAAACTCGGAGAATTCAACTCCATTTTCAGGTAACATGTTTTTAAATTGTAACGATAGCCGTCTTCGTTAAGCTGATATTTCTTTAACAAAGCGGCCCTGACAACCTCATAATTGTTCTTGTCAGGTTCATCCACCATATTTAATATACTTAGAGCTTTACCTGTCAGTATCCCTGATAACTGATAAACATATTTTGCTTTGTCTATGTTATGAGCTGTACATGCTTGTTCAAATCTGTCCAGATAGAACATTATGTCATCACTGGAAGGACTAAATGTTGGTTATTTAATCTTAAAAGTATCATTATTAGCCTTCCCAGAAGATGAACCCTTGTTTGAATCATTACCATTACTCATGCTCGTCAATTTCAATTTCTCCAACTCTAAAGCTAAGAGTTTTTTCTTCATGTTCCATTTTTTGCTTTCCTCTCATCAGACTCTCTCTGTAATCTTCTTTCCTCAGCCTGCATTTGAAGTCTTTCATTTTCAGCTTCTTTTTCAAGTCTTTTATTTTCAGCTTCTTTTTCAAGTCTTTTATTCTCAGCTTCTTTTTCAAGTCTTTTATTCTCAGCCTCTAGCTGTAGCTGGAGTTTTCTCTCCTCAGCTTCTGATTCCCTTTTTTGTTTTTCCATTTCCATTTGGAATCTCTTTTCATCCACCTGCATCTGCAGTTTCTTTTGTTCAGCTTCCATTGCTTTATCATATCGAGCAGTTGCAAATTCTTCTAACTTATCACCAGTCTTCCCAAGCAATTTAACCTGCTCAATAAAGTGCTCAAATGTAGACATGTTGTCTAACATATGAGTCCAAAACCTGAAATAATTAACTAATTTATTTCAAACCTAAGTGTAACAAGTCTTAATTAAGCACTTGTATATTCACATCACCTTATATTATCCCAGTCTCTGTGGGAAACAAGTCTCCAATCAAAGAACTTGTATATGAAATATCAGCACTCAATTCTTGATCATAAGTGCACTTCTCATTCAATAGTGCACGACACTATTCATCATTCATTTATCATCAGTGTAGTAGTAACAGTGCATTAGCATAGCCCATTAACTAATTACTATAACTGTAAACAATGACTATGTAAACACATGCAGAATGTAAACATTGAAAATGTAAACAATACAACCAATGTAAACAATAACAATGTAAACAATAACAAAGATCAGCAACAATACAAAAACTTTCGCAGAAATCAACTAAAAATAAAGCAGAAATAAATGAAATATCACAAAAAATGTGACGATATCTGCGATAGAATTAAACAAAATACATGACACCACAGTGTATAAACAAAAATGTTGTATGAAACTAAATTATAGACAAGAGTAGGCTAACAAATACAAACAAATCAAAACAAAACTAAAGAATGCGAAATAATAACGAAAACAATATTAAAACATTTCATCACAGCTAACATAAATAGCAACAGAAGTCGCTTAGCAAATTCCAGTATCGGAAATTTGCAAACCCTACAGAAAACGCTCACAATAGACGACCTCTATGACGTGGCATAATCTAACGGAGACACCACCCAACCGAGAACCCGCTGAAATATAAACATATAAATATACAAATAACATATAGACATATAACATATAGAATGAGATGATACACAGAAGACTCAGCAGAAGTATAAGGGCACAGTTTACATACAAACAGGCCACTTAACTTATAGGCTTCCAATCGTAGAACAGCAGAAAAACGGATGTCAATCAACGTCCTAAAGAGCGAAGCTCCAACGATGATGGCACATCTGAACTGCTTCCACTGCTAACACGATGGTACAAGAGCTTCTGAAATACTGTGTGTTGAGTTGTTTCGGCACTTGACCTTCTAATCCAAAAGTAAGTTGATGGAAATCGGTACTTGGCCTTCTTCAGAAAACAACCCGTTTCAACCGGCACTTGACCTTCTCAAAAAACGACAGCACTGGAACCTTGACAGCAGCAACTTGCTTGACTTCCGTAAAAGATAACAGCAGTCCGAGTTATCCGGCAACATGTAACAACGCCGGGTACTGTCAAATTCTTGTTTCCGTCAAAAATTGAAATTTTGACTTTTACCGGGCAACGCCGAGTACTTTGAAAATTTTGAAGATGTTGACTGTATTGAAGAATGTTAATTTCTTGAAGGATGCTGATGAATTCTTGTTGAAAATGAAGTGGGTAAGGGACCCCGTGTTTGCTAGTACCAGAATCAAACCAGCTTATGGCCACCAAATGATGCGTGATGCCATATGATGATGGATGGCATCCGCATGTCTGGTTTTGGGTAGTGTGTAGATGTGTTCAGTCAAAACAATGTTCATGCAACAATAACAGGGCAATCCACATAGGACGTCAGTAAACTCACGACGTATAAAGTCAATGAGTCTTGAAACAGCCGTTGACGTTTTTCTTCATTATTTATTGTGGACGCCACAGTGACAAAATGGTTACGCAAATGTGTAGGCACATCAAACAGTCATTATCACAGCAACATTCAATACAGCAATAGACGGTAGACAGCATTACAATGATGAGTCAGATGCATGTTATATTTCAAAGTGCTGTAAATGTAGTCAGGTGAAAAACTCCATCCTTTTCTATAACAGCCAGAAGATAACCAGATGTATGAGATCAGTTCACTCTCCTTAGTTTGCCTTCAGCAAGACAGACACGTCTGCCGAAGTATAAATAATGTCCTCAAAAATATCCTCTAGATAATAAAGGTTTTCCAAACCTAGTTCATTTAACAAAGTAGCAAGTAATGGTCCTTGGTACATGCATCAACCGATGCAGTACAATGCAGCGACATGTGAGCTGGGAAAGAACATCTCGTGACGACGACTTTCGGAGACAGGCTATGAATCGAAATCGCTCACGACCCAAAATCAATAGAGTTAATGAAAGAGTCAATTTACCGTGCTTTCATGAAATACACAGAAATATCACGCCTCCCGACATGTGGGAAACACTAGAGGTATTATCTCGAATAAACGAAATATCCATTAAGAGGACTACACATCCCTGACAGAACAAAAAATAGCGGAGATCCCCTCTTCAACGAGGCATCTCTTTCGCCATTCCAAATCGCTCACTCCACTAGTCGTCGGCGGAAACCGATCGACCAAACAACAAGACAAGTCATGCGCAGTCCAGCGCAAAAATGACCACAGCTCAAACTTAACTGCATTCGATACCAACGCGAGAAGACAAATGCTTACCGAGAAAAGTGACTATAGATTTCAAGCAGTTGTTGCCCCTGCGTTATAAAATAGATATTGAAATAAAACGATGTTGCGAGAATTTATCACGCAACGCAGATGTTTGACAGAAAAAATTTGACTCGTCATCTGATTTTAGGTGTATTGACAAAAATTAACACTCCCCCCAAAATATTTAACTTTTTTGGACTCGTCTTCTGATTGGTTAGGTGTAGTTGACAAAAATTAACACATCCTTGTAAGATCAGGTCATTAGATTTGAAAAAACGTGCCAAGCTGACATCAGCGGGAACTCTTAGTGACCAAGTTTTTTTCCGTCTGGACAAGAACGCAGTATTTACAAACCCTTTTACTGCTAGTCACGAATGTGTATGTGATTATTCCTTACTTGGGGTAAGACATATAATTTTATTTGTATATATTATTAACATGTAACAGGCTTTTGTGTGAGCCATAATTTGATTTCGATACTGCCCAGTGGGAGAGAGTTTGGGTCACGACTTCCTAAGTAGGAATGTGCCTATAGCAGATTTATTTGGAAAGTGAAATAAAATGTGTAAAAATGTTTGGCAATTGGCCTTACAATTTTGCGACTGTAAGTGAGTGTTAATAAATTGATATTGGCTTTTGCAGTGCCACAAATGTATAAATATTATATAAAATCATGTAGAAAATGTTAGAACGAAGTTGTAAACAGGTTAAAGTGCTAGATTAAGCACACCAAGTTTATTGTATGGAAGACTAACCCGACTGATGGACAGTGGATTTGTATTATTACTGAAGAAGAATGATTACACAGAACTGAGAGTACAAGACGGAAATTCAAGTCAGGTGCAAAGTGTCAGCACACAGGACTGACCCAGGTGAGTTGTAACAGTGTTTATGTGTGGAATTAATGTACATAAGATTTATATGGGAGGAAACGTTCCTTCTCATTCTAGGGTTGTACAACGAAGTATCTAGTTGGTGCAGTAAGCCTGGAGAGAACAACACGTGGGAGTGACTGCTCATCATACCAGTTGTAGCTAGGCTCCTAGTCCTCATCCAGGAAGTACGACGCTTTGGTGAACTCGAATATTCTTTGAGTCAACAGCATCAGACATGCTTGCAAGTTAAGTCCTTTAAAAAAGGCACTAATATGTCATCATACTAAAATTCCACAAAAATAAAATATTCACCTGGGTGTGATGAAAAGAACAGACTTTCCAATCATAGACCAGTGATAATACCCACCATAGAAACCAGAACAGAGGATTAGTTCTTCCAGTGACTTTTGTTTACATACATGGATAGAGTTCCACCATATTTATTTCCATCTTGTAAATAAAAATTTTCTTGAGTTTGACAAGTCCTGTCCCAAAAGATTGAGGTACAAGCAGATTAAATTGTACATACACATATAAACTTTACCAACAGTCGTATTTGCCCAATGGGCTGATCACCCGTTGGCTTATCACACCGATTACGGAAACAACGGCAGATGGATCTATTTGTTGTTGCCCTAAAGACGCCGCTAGGCGTGATGGGAAACTACAACAGAGAAAATCAATCTGCTGTTACCCTTAAGACGCCACAAGGCGTGATGGCCTCTGACTGTTTGGTCGGTCTTTGGCTAAGGACGGAAGAAGAAGAAGAAGAACAGTCGTATTTAATTACTTTTCATTGAGTTAAAGATCTGTTTGGAAATTAATGAAATTGCATACATTACCCTAGACACTTAAGCCACATAACACCACAGAAATTACTTTACACGGGGTGAGATCAGAAGAGGTAGCGGGTAGGGCTCCTGAGAAATACATCATCATCATTTCTTACTCAGGTACTTACAAAGCTTGACTTCACCTTATTAACCTTAACTTTTAGTAACATCAAAACCTCTTATCACAAACATAAAAATTTTAACAACAAAAAACCTCAACACATGATCTTTAACAACAACACTTCAAGACAAGATCTTTAACTACAAAACCTCAAGACAAGATCTTTAACAACACAAATTCAACGGAAGATATTTAACAACAAAACGTCAACACACGATCTTTAACAACAAAACCTCAACACAAGATCTTTAACAGCAAAACGTCAAGATAAGATCTTTAACAACAAAACCTCAAGACAAGATCTTTAACAACAAAACATCACGAGAGGGTCTTTAACAACAAAATTTTAATCACACGATCTTTAACAATAAAACTTTAAGACAAGATATTTAACAACATAACTTCCAGACAATATCTTTAACAACAAAACTTCAACACAAGATCTTTAACAACAAAACCTCAACCCAAGATCTTTAAGAACAAAACTTCAACACAGGATCTTTACAACAAATATTCAAGACAAGATCCTTAACAACATAACTTCAGGGCAAGATCTTTAACAACAAAACCTCAACTCAAAATCTTTAGCAACAAAACCTCAACACAATATCTTTAACAACAAACCTCCAACCAAAGATATTTAACAACAAAACTTCCAGACAATGATTTTAACAACAAAACCTCAACACAAGATCTTTAGCAACAAAACCCCAAAAAAAGATCTTTAACAACTAAACTTCAACACAAGATATTGAACAACTAAACTTCAAGACAAGATCTTTAACAACAAAACTTCAAAACAAAATTTTTAAGAACAAAATTTCAAGACAAGAGCTTTAACAACAAAACTTCAAGACAAGATCTGTAACAACAAAACTTCAAGACAAGATTTTTGTTGAAAACAAATTTCAAGACAAGATCTTTAACAACAAAATTTCAAGCCAAGATCTTTAACAACAAAACCTCAACAGAAGATCTTTAACAACAAAACCTCAACACACAATTGTTAACAGCAAAACGTGATCACAAGACCTTTAACAACAAAACCTCAAGACAAGATTCGTAGCAAAACGTCAATACAAGATCTTTAACAACAAAACCTCAAGACAAAATCTTTCACAACAAAATGTCAACATAAAAATTTTAACAACAAAAAACCTCAACACATGGTCTTTAACAACAACACTTCAAGACAAGATCTTTAACAACAAAACCTCCAGACAAGATCTTTAACAACATAAATTCAACAGAAGATCTTTAACAACAAAACGTCAACACACGATCTTCAACAACAAAACCTCAACACAAGATCTTTAACAACAAAACGTCAAGATAAGATCTTTAACAACAAAACCTCAAGAAAGATCTTTAACAAGAAAACATCAAGAGAGGATTTTTAACAACAAAATTTTAATCACACGATCTTTAACCAACAATCTTTAAGGCAATATATTTAACAACATAACTTGCTGACAATATTTTTACCAACCAAACTTCAGCACAAGATCTTTAACAACAAAACCTCAACCAAAGATCTTTAAGAACAAAACTTCAAGGCAAGATCTTTAACAACAAAACCTAAACTCAAAATCTTTAGCAACAAAACCTCAACACAATATATTTAACAACAAACCTTTAACCAAAGATATTTAACAACAAAACTTCCAGACAATGATTTTAACAACAAAACTTCAACACAAGATCTCTAACAACAAAACCTCAATAAAAGATCTTTAACAACTAACCTTCAACACAAGATATTTAACAACTAAACTTCAAGACATGATCTTTAACAACAAAACTTCAACATAAGATGTTTAACAACAAAACTTCAAGACAAGGTCTTTAACAACAAAACTCCAAGACAAAATTATTTTTCACAACAAAACTTCCAGACACGATCTTTAACAACAAAACATCAAGACAAGATCTTTAGCAACATAATTTCAAGTCAAGATCTTTAACAACAACACCTCAGCACACGATCTTTAACAACAAAATCTCAAACAAAATCGTTAACAGCAAAACGTAATCACAAGATCTTTAACAACAAAACTTCAAGACAAGATCTTTAACAACAAAACATCTAGACAAGATCTTTAACAACATAAATTCAACGCAAGATCTTTAACAACAAAACCTGAAGGCAAGATCTTTAACAACAAAACCTCAAGACAAGATCTTTAACAACATAAATTCAACGCAAGATCTTTTTCAACAAAACAACAAGATAAGACCTTAACAACAAAATGTCAACATACACTTTTTAGCAACACAAAACCTCAACACGTGATCTTTAACAACAACACTTCAAGACAAGATCTTTAACAACAAAACTTCAGGACAAGATCTTTAACAACAAAACTCCGAGACAAGATCTTTAACAACAAATCCTCAACACAAGATCTTTAGCAACAAAATCGCAACACAAAATCTTTAACAACAAATCCTCAACCCAAAATCTTTAACAACAAACCTTGATCACAAGATCTTTAACAACAGAACTTCAAGACACGATCTTTAAGAACAAAACCTCAAGACTACATCTTTAACAACAAAACCTCAAGACATCTTTATCAACAGAACTTCGGCAGTGTCACAGTTTTCCCTTGCCCAGCTCCACAATTATGGTCCAAGAATGGCTAAACTGGGATTATAGTGATTAGGGTATTCAAAAGTATCAATCTTCGCTGAAGATTACTCTTTGCTTAGATATAAATAGAAGAATGATGATGCTTCTCTTTCGGGGTCCTCCCTGGAACCTGTTTAAGCTTGATGCTGTTGACATGTGGGGGCCTGGCGATCTGCTGGTTTTCGTAGTATCTGCCTTTGATATGTGTTACGCACAGATTCTTTTGTAGCCAATGAATATAGAGATATATATATAGAAAGATATTTATTTCTCTGTTAACACTTTTTGTTGAGAGTCATAGGTACATAACCCTTGATTTTGTGGATGCCACATTTTATTATGTCTGTTACTTCTCTTGAGTCTTATATGAATACTTAGATTTACGGCGGCCCATCTCGAGTTGAACTCTGGGGATCACGCGTTTCTGAGCATGTGTCGAATTGTGGTTGTCGAGAGAGACTTCCGTGATGATGGGCGGATCCTGATCGCTGTCCGGACAGAAGTCCGAAGATTTGTTCTTTGCTGTGAAATTCTGGGGGAAGGTGACATCGTCTGTATGACTATTATGTCCATGTTCCTCCCCAGAATATATTCTTAGCGATAAAGGAAGGCGGTCGCTATTTTTCTAGTGTTTTTCTAGGATGATAAAGTAAAGAGAGAAAGTTACTGTACCTTTTCAAATGCCTAGATCTGCAGCAATGGTATGGTCTGCACATGTATATAATTGACTATTTTCGAGACGACATTTTGCCAGTAGCACCATTATTCGTATGATATACATTGCATTATTATGCATATAATCTACACAGCATTATTGATATGATGGACAGCACCCTTTACTTATGCTTTATTATGCAGCTTCGGAGTGAGCGAAGCTCATTGAAGTTAGGAGCCATTTTTGGATTTCGCCTTTGCCTAAGCGGATCATCGTTCGGAGAACAGGGAGACCTTACTATCTGATGATGATACAGAGATGTCTACTATTGTAAGCCACTACTGGTGGCTTTGAGATTGTCGTCATAAAAGCCTACTAATTTACGGCTTGTAATTCTTCGTCAGAAGAGGTTCTGTCAGGGAGCCATTGTTGATAAATATTTGAGAACATTAACTGACGCGATCAGTCAGTTAGGCTTGAAAGTAAATACAACTAGAACACAGAGGGACTAGCTACTAACGTTCTATTATATTCACATTCTTTACGAATGTATCATTGATGTCGTAAACCATTTTCAAGCATGTGATGTTGTTGCCAACCTGTTCCAGTCGCTGTAGCTGTGTTGTCAGAGTGTGCGTCCCATTAAACTGTATGAAACTGTTAACAGTAGTTCCAGCCGTCATTGACTTCTAGATACGAGTGTATGAGTGCATTGTTACCTATCAACTCTACAGAACAGTACACCCATTCGCGTAACTCACATGTGTACTCTCACTCAATATAAACACTGTCCCTTGCCAGGGCCTCAATGCTTTATGGACAAGGTGACCGGGATATCCAACACTGTGTCGGTTCGAGTTGACCATCAACCTTCATCAAGATGACTAGTACACACAAACAACATACACTTATCAATGTGGACTTATCAATATGCTGATTTTCGTTCTTTATATATCACAAGTTGAATTAAGTACATTTTTATGATTTGGCAATTAGATTTCATATTCGTACAGCAGATTTTGGTCAACGGATAAAAAGAAACTCATTCAGTGAGTCATATTCTTCATTGTTTGGGTTTACTTTGACTTCTGGCTTTGCTTCTAGATTTAGTTTTGGTGTTACTTTGTTCATGTGTATTTTAAACAGCAGTGGTGCTAGCAAACAACATTCTTGCACTCCTATGGTTATACCAAATGTTTCAGTGAGTCCACCAGTCGGTCTTACTACACTTTTGTATGTATGGTACAAACTCTCACATTGTTATAGTTGTCTCTGTTTGTCGTAGTCTTGTAATACTGACCAAATCGTCTTCTTATCCATTCTATCTCAACTTTTTTTATCCTTTTTTCTTTTTATTCTCCTGATTTGTAAATACTACATTTCATCGACTTGACAAAGGCGTTCGACACGGTCAGTAGAGAGGGTCTATGGAAGATCATGGCAAAATACGGCTGCCCAAAGAAATTTATCTCAATAGTGCAGCAACTGCATGATGGAATGCAGGCTAGAGTTCAGGAAAACGGTGAGCTATCGGAGCCTTTCTCAGTCTCAAATGGAGTTAAACAAGGGTGTGTACTTGCACCGACTCTTTTCAGTATCATGTTTTCTGCTATGCTGACTGATGCTTTCAGAGATGGGGACACAGGAATCGACATCAGATATCGTATTGATGGAAAATAGTTTAACCTTAGGAGGCTTCAAGCAAAAACCAAGGTCAAACCACACACCATCAGGGATCTACTGTTTGCTGACGATTGTGCCCTCAGTGCTGGCTCAGAGGCTGATCTGCAGCATAGCATGGATAGATTCTTCGAAGACTGTTTCAACTTTGGGCTAACCATCAACACGGGGAAAACAGAAATCATGTACCAACCAGCTCCTGGCACAATTTATACTGAGCCAATCACCAAGGTAAATGGTGAGAAACTGAATGTTGTGAACAGATTCACATACCTTGGTAGCACACTATTCAAGAACATCGTCATTGATGATGAGGTGAACACCAGGATCTCCAGAGCCAACAGCACATTTGGCAGACTATACACCAACGTTTGGCATCGAAGTGGCATTAGTCTACAGACAAAGCTGAAGGTGTACAGAGCTGCGGGGCTCCCAGTGCTGTTTTATGCATGCGAAACATGGACTGTATACAGGCGCCACGTAAAGAAGCTCAACCACTTCCATACAGTCTGTCTCAGAAAGGTAATGAACATGAAATGGCAAGACAAGATCCCGGATACCGCCGTTCTTGACAGAGCTGGTATCCCTAGCATGGATACTATTCTGATGCAGTCACAGATCCGTGGGCAGGTCATGTAGTCCGCATGCCAGACCATCGACTGCCAAAGATACTCTTTTATGGTGAGATGCAGAAGGGCAGACGCTCCCATGGTGGCCAAAAAAAGCGCTTCAAAGACACGCTTAAGGCTTCATTAAAAACCTTTGACATAAACCCTGACACATGGGAAACTGCTGCGCAAGACCGAACTGCCTGGCACACATCTCTTCGTAATGGTGCAGCGGCATGCGAATCTTCCAGAAGAGCAGCATCGGAACAGCGGAGACAAGCTAGAAAAGACCGTGTAATAAAACGTTCACATGAAGCACACATTCCCTGCCCACACTGTCCGAGATCCTTCCAGGCCCGCATCGGGATCATCAGTCACCTTCGTACTCATAGACTATCATAACAATCCTAATAATTGGATGAAAAGAGTGGTCTTCATCATCCGTGATGGACGAACAACAACAACATCAAAAATACTACATTTAGTTAACTATCATGTTCGATTGTTCTATCACTTAACCTCTATTAATTAAAGTGTAAAAGGCATTAGTGTATCGCATTCCTTTCCTGAATCCAAATCGGGCTTTACTCAACTGTAGTTCAGCTCTGGGCTTATTCTGTGTTCACGTATTTTCGTATATAATTTTCCTGTGTGGCTTAATAGTCAAATATCTCTGTATATGTCACACTCCTTTATATTACCTGTCTTTTTTCCAGACTGGTAATTTTATGGCTTATTGCCAGTGTTCTGGGACTCTGCCCATGCTACTGCTGTTAGGAACTATGAATGTGAGCACACACGGACTGATAGCACCGAGAGTATGACCGGAAACTTTAAATTATTACGAACAAACGGAACCCGAAGACAAACACTGAGTTTGAATGAGCTAAGCAATAAGGATCAAGAACTAGTCAACTTGGTGAACAAGACATAGATATAAATGTTAAGCATTACAGGCTAAGAATAAAGGTACACAACACAAAGGATATCCACTATAGGTGGCGTGAAGTGGAGTAGACAAAGAGGAAAGAGCAAAGCATGACGTGAGATTGTTAGTACATGACGAGAAAACACCGTCAGTCATAGAAATTGAATCGTCCCAAAACAAATTCAGTCATAGAAAATTGAATCGTTCCAAAACAACGTCAGTCATAGAAATTGAATCGTCCCACAACAACGTCAGTCATAGAAAATTGAATCGTCCCAAAACTTTTTTTTCTGATGGATTTGTCTGGAAGTAAGAAATAACCAGATTTTTCAAGAGAATACTTAAACGGCGCGCATTACACCGTGTTTTGGGTAAAATATGCATTGAACACCCACATATGCATACATACAGTTACGAAACACTTGATTGACGGAGGACCTTTCTGATGATCAGATTGCTTCCTGGTGTATCGCTCTGTATTGTTTCATATAATGTGCGTGTGTGTGCGTGTGTGCGCGTGTGTGCGTGTGTGTTTGTGTGTGTGTGTGTGTGTGTGTGAGTGATGGTGACAGTAAAGTCGCTGCACTGACTTTGACATCTGATTTTAATTTCTCTGCCACGACGTGCTTCTTGGAACCTGTTTAAACTTGATTCTGTTGACACGTATGTTAATGGGGCCAAGTCATCTGCTGATATTCATAGTATCTGACTTGTATGTGGCTAGAGAACCGGGAAATATAAACACCGAATGAGGTGTCCTTAAAACAGCAATGCTGGAGACTACTGAACCGGACATAATGGGACAAAGAAAATAAGACAAGGTATAAAAGAAAAAGTCAGCATATAGTAGTAGCGCCCCATTTAGTCACCACTGACTATGGAGATGCGCCCCTAAGTAGTTGTCCTTTTGTTTGTTTTTTGTCTGGTGTTCCTTTCAACATGCTCTATTCCTTTCTGTTTGTTCTCTAGTGTTCCTTGTTATTGTATTTGTTATTGTTGTTGTTTTTGTTATTGCTTTTGTTTTTGTTATTGTTTTTGTAATTGTTATTGTTTCGTGTTATTGTTATTGTTTTTGTTATTGTTTTTGTTTTTGTTATTGTTATTACTTTTGTTTTTGTTATTATTTTTGTTATTGTTATTGTTTTGTTATTATTATTACTTTTTGTTTGTTATTGTAATTGTTATTGTTTCTGTTTTTATTATTGTTACTGCTATTTTTAGAGTTATTGTTAACGTTTTTGTTATTGTTGTTATTGTTATTATTTTTGTTACTGTTATTGTTTTTGGTTATTGTTATTGTACTGTTATTGTTATTGTTTTTGTTTTTGTTTTTGTTTTTGTTTTTGTTATTGTTAGTGTTATTGTTATTGTTTTTGTTATTGTTAGTGTTAATGTTATTGTTTCTGCTCTTGCTTTTGTTATTGTTATTGCTTTTGTTTTTGTTATAGTTTTGTTTTTGTTTTTGTTATTGTTTTTGTAATTGTTATTGTTATTGTTTTGTTCTTGTTGTTATTGTTATTGTTGTTATTGTTATTGGTATTATTTTTGTTTTTGTTTCTGCTATTGTTTTTGTTATTGTTATTGCTTTTGTTTTTGTTATAGTTTTGTTATTGTTATTGTTATTGTTTTTGTAATTGTTATTGTTTTTGTTCTTGTTGTTATTGTTATTTTTGTTATTGTTATTGGTATTATTTTTGTTATTGTTACTGTTATTGTTTTTGTTATTGTTACTGTTATTGTTTTTGTTATTCTTACTGTTATTGTTTTTGTTATTGTTAGTGTTATTGTTATTGCTTTTGTTTTTGTTATTGTTGTTATTGTTATTGTTATTAATTTTGTTATTGTTATTGTTTATTGTTATTCAGAATTGACATTTTTGCACTCCGGGCAAACTCTTCTGTTTTACAGATGTATGAAAGCAATGAAGTTGCTAATGCCTAGCAAAAGCTATTTGTTTGACTTACAATGCATGCATCATTTTCACACAGTACTTCCTGTCGCTTTGTCAAGTTTCATTACAGGCCAGTACTTGTCCAGCTTCAGCCTTTGCCGTAGTACAGTTAATCTCAGCGACTATGTTTGTCATTGTACATTTAATCTAAAGTATTAACTATTTTTGTCATAGTACATTTAATCTAAAGTAGTAAATATTTTTGTCATAGTGTCAAATCTTGGAGCGCTACATTTTCGTGTGACCTCCTTCAACTTTCTATTGTGCCCTTCTTTTCCTTTTTTTCTCACCCGCTCCTTATTGCATCTGTTGTTCTCATTGACCAAGGTGTCTTATCCTATCTTGTCATTCCCTCATAGTACTGACCGCTTGACCTGTTTTTGAAGCAAAATTGACTATTTGTGCAAGGTGAAGTTGTTTGTGTACTAGATTATGCAACAGCTTACGGCCAGACAGAAAAAGTGTATGTAAGTAGCGAGACGGGTTGCTTGAACAAACACTGGCAGATGGCATAAAGCGAAACCACACACATGTGTCGGTGAAGGTAGATAACAACCATTGTTACGTAGCCGATTTCACTGAGATGTCGCAAAATGACAGTCTTGTTAAAGATTAACGCACGGAAAAGGGATGTAATACTTCAAGCAGATTGAATTCGGTGTCATAATTAACTACGATAAAGTTACATCTTAGAGGAGTTTTTAAATGATAGATCTGTGAAGCAGTGAGTTGGTAAACCTGACAGGCAACAACGGAAGTGGCAAGACTTTATATGGTCATGGAGTTTGAAAATATCATGTAAAGGGCAATATCTTATACGGGTAGGGGGGAACCCCTATCAAAATCAGACTCTTATTTGCAATTGGTTTGGCGATTGAGATACTAAGATAGAATGCTTCTGATTGGATCATTCCTCAACAAAGGAGGGTATTTGTTTCTCTTCTTTAATAATACTAGTCGGTGGTACCAGTTGAGGGTGCTATCTCTGGAACAAAGTGTGTGGTATAAGTGGCCTGCTGTCAACACTAGACATCATTATCAGATGGGTCTTGAAGTCTCTGGAGCAGCTTCGTGATTACTCCCTGATACGAGTATTTCTTGGAACGTGTCACAACCTCCAGACTTGACCAGTGACGTGACTGAACAAGTCCATAACCTGCAAAGAACCAAACATCGGCTGGGGCAGAAATCAACATTCTTACTGGTAGCTAAGTACAAACTTAAAAGCTGCCAAGTGAACTTTCACATATGCAAATTTATAGTTGATTTAATCCTTTTGAGTGTCCTGCACCCGTATGTCTCAGTCACCTTAAATACACTTAAACAGAGCTGCTAAATTAAGATTTGACTGCATTAAATCAGTTAGGGGCTTTAACGATCTAAATCATTCAGTATGTCTCGTCACAAAGTTGTCGCGCAGATAATGTTAACTGTGCTAAGACATTTTCATCATTTTTCTTGATTTCTTATTATCTTTTGCATACTAACTCAAGGTAGAAGCATCATCATGCTTCTGTTTGCATCTCTGCCAAGAATAATCATATGTGAAGGTATATAACTTAGAAGACCCACATTAGATACTATAGTATCTGGTCATTGCTGGACTATCACTGCAGAGCTAAGGGTGGGCAACCCATGACAAACAGTGTTAATTTGCATTAGAGCTGATATCATTTGTGGGGAGAAGGAACCACGTAAAAAGAGAAGGCTAATAAGTTGGCGAAAATAATCAGATCCACAGAAAAAATTATTTTCTGCTCAAAAAAGCATTGAAAATTATTATTGGATTATTATATACTGTTAAAAAAAAGAAACGTAACATTATTGCAGTGGTAATGGAAACCAAATTTCAAACTTGTACCAAAATTTTATTTCACGGAATTAATGTTTCAATCTTGGCATGAAGAAACTTTCAGACTTTAACAATGAAATGATGTTCATTAAATTTTGTTTGGACTTTTATTCTTTGCGACTGAGGCCTCCGTTTCAGTAAGGTGTATGGCCTCCTCTGGCCTCTATCAGAGAACGACATCTCCTTGACATGGATCCGATTAGCCGTTGGAGCTGTTGTTGTGGGATGGCTGCGGACTCTTCCCGCAGTGCAGGAGACAACTGTCAGAGATTGGTTGGAGCAACGTCTCGCTGGCGGAGTCGTCGTCGAGTTCATCCCTCAAGTGTTCTATGGGGTTCATGTCTGATGACATGGCTGGCCACAGAATGGTCTGGACGTTGTTGTCAGCGAGAAACTGGGTGGTGAGTTGTGCCACATGAGGTCGAGCGTTATCCTGCTGAAAAATCGACCCTCGTGCAGCCAGAAGTGGAAGGACGTGGGGACGAAGAATTTCAGCGACGTATCGTTGGGCACTCAGGCGTCCTTCAATTTGCATCAGGTCACTTCTTTCCATGAAGATGATCGCCCCCCACATCAGTACACCTCCACCACCATGTGAATGAGCCTCATCAACGCTGTTCTGGGCATAGCGCTCATGGACTCTGCGGTAAACTCTTCTCCGTCTATCGTATCGCTGGAGCACAAAAAATGATTCATCACTAAACCAAACCCGTCTCCATTCATTCCCAACGGTCCATTGACGATGCTGGTTTGCCCACTGCAGTCGGTTCTGGCGATGCCGGTCCGTAAGAACAGGACCTCTGTAGGGTCTTCTAGCCCAAAGACCAGAGTCGTGCAGCCGGTTCCTGACCGTTTGATCTGAAATTCGACGATCTGCTGACATTGACTGGACTGTGGAGGACGCAGATGCAAGTCGATTCCTGAGGTGACGCAGCCGTATGAAGCGGTTTTCGGCAGGAGTTGTGACTCTGGGTCTTCCACTGTGCGGCCGGTCTGTCACTGAGCCAGTTTCTTGAAATCGCCTCCAAAGGCGACCAATGGTGCTTCTAACCACATTAAATTGTCTGGCCACTACATTTTGTGACTGTCATGTCTGTAAACGTGAAATGGTGATGAGTCGCTGTTCTGTAGTGAGATGAGCCATACTTGCGCATTGAATTTTCAACTAAATTTATTCGAAGGGCGTCAATATTTTATAAGCATTCAATAATATGGTCAGAGAGTTTTGTATTCAGTACGTTTCACGGGATTCTCATGAACCTGTCACGAGTTATTGTCAAAATAGTTGTTTTGACCTTGACCTCTTTCATGACCTCGCGAATCTTGAGGTGAGTACAATTCAGGTAACCACGAGAAGTTAATGACCAGATGGACACAGTCGATAGGTTGACTGATGTCCAATCAGCGAATATCTTTTATAAAAGTAACACCAACAAAGTTGCGTTTCTGTTTTTGAACAGTATATTTACAACTTACAGATCATGTCACCGTACCGTAAGCAGGGCTGGTGCTAACAAGGCTGGCGCGCCCTGCAAGTTTCGAATTGTTGCCTCAAAGCTGCTTGCAGGCTAACGCCTGCTCGAAAATATAAGCAATTCTGACAATTGTATATCTATAATTTCTAGGAAGTTGAGGGGAACTGCGGTAAGACGTGGAGTACAATGGATGGGTTTGAAAATAAATCGAAAAAATTTGATTCGTCTTACGAGGACAAAAGTTTTGTCCTCGTAAGACGAATCACCTTTTTTCGATATTTTTACAAACCCATCCATCTATAATTTCTGTATCAATTGTAGTCTTATTGTTAAGGTTACTTCTAAAGTCGTATCACATTTGCATGCGTACAATAAGTGTCAAACTAACTTCACGCGAATGAAGCGCTTTAGACAAACTCCTCCATTGTTTGTAACCTGCTGCTACGAAACTGATCCAACTGGTCGAAGATACACTTGCACCAGAAGCGTTACCTTTCAATCGCAATGTCGACCTTTGCTAGCTTCAAAGGTCAGACCACTTTGTCCGCCGACTGGCTTACAAACATGTCTACCTTAACAAAGTCAGACATGGAAGAAGGTTATACCTGTGCTTGAGATAAATTAATAACATCAATGTCAATCGGAAGAAAAAAAGAAAGCCATAAAGCTTCTAAGAGACGGAAAAGCGGCTGGACCTGATGGCATTCCAGCAGAGGCCATAAAAGCAGATATCGACACGGCTACAGAAATGTTATATAAATTACTTGGTAAAGTCTGGGAAAAGGAAGAGATACCAGCAGAATGGAAGGAAGGATATCTGGTTAAGTTGCCTAAGAAGGGAAATTTACAAGAGTGCACAAATTATAGAGAAATAATTTTACTATCAGTGGCAGGAAAAGTATTTAACAGGATTGTCCTTGAGCGATTAAAAGAGTCCATAGACAAGAAAGTGAGCGATGAACAAGCAGGTTTTCGACAAAACAGATCTTGTACAGACAAGATAGCCACTTTGAGAATAATAGTTGAACAAAGTCTGGAATGGAATTCACCACTATACATAGGATTTGTGGACTACGAAAAGGCATTTGACAGTGTAGACAGAGAATCACTTTGGAAATTGATGAGTCATTATGGAGTTCCTCTGAAGATCATTAATTTAATAAAGAAAACATGAAGACATGACATGCAGAGTTCTTCACGAAGTACAGCTTACAAAACCGTTTGGGATAAGAACAGCAGTGCGACAGGGATGCCTCTTGTCTCCATTTCTTTTCTTACTTGCAATAGACTGGGTTATGAGATCATCGACAACACACAACAGAAATGGAATCCAGTGGACTCTGAATAAGCAGTTGGATGATCTGGATTTTGCTGATGACTTGGCTCTTCTGTCCCATAACAGTAATCAGATGCAGGACAAATTTAAAACACTCAATGAGAGGTCACAGCAATTGGGTCTGAAAATACACAGGGAAAAGACAAAAATAATGAGTATACATGCAGGTAATGATATCAGGGTTGAATTTGAAGAAACATCAATACAAGATGTAGAATCGTACACATACCTTGGCAGTAATATAAACAAAGTTGGAGGGACAGACAGCGATATCAAAGTAAGAATACAAAAAGCAAGAGGAGCTTTCATTGCATTGTGAAATATATGGAGATCAAGAGAAATCGGATCCAACTCGAAAATAAGAATCTTCAACTCTAATGTGAAGCCAGTCCTATTATATGGCTCTGAGACATGGAGAACAACAAAGACAACTCCCAAAAAGCTACAGACTTTCATAAATGGGTGCTTGCATAGAATAGAGGGATTAAAATGGTATGATGAGGTTACCAACGTGGAACCGATGACAAGAACCAGACAAGTGCCAGTGGAACAAGAGATGAGAAGAAGACAATGACGATGGATAGGATACACACTGAGGAAAACTGTTGATAGCATTACAAAGCAGTCCTTGTTCTGGAACCCGCAGGGCAAGAGAGGCAGAGGTAGACCACGAAGCAAATGGAGAAGAGAGCTGGAAACAGATGTGAAGTTGATGAGGAGAACACGGAAAGAACTTGAGATGATGGCCCGTGACAGGAGGACTTGGCATGTGTTTGTTGAAGGCCTATGCTCCTTTGGGAGTATAAAGTTATGAATGAATGTCAATATGCGAATGTGATATTCAACAACATGAGATGCACCGATATGAGATGTTTAACATAATTTATGAATAACAAATCCGTTTAGACTAATTCAGTCTTTAAAAAAAAATAATAAATAAAACCAGCAAAACAAAATTAAATCATCAGAATTTTGGAATTTAAAATATGGTCATGCCAAAAGTTGACTTGCCTGGACACACACACACACGTATTATCTTTTTTTTTTCTTAATATTTATTTACTTGGGTCCTATTGGTAAAGTAATATAATAACAGCATCAGCGTGGAATTAAACACAAGAAGTCAATCACGAACAGCATCAACACCGAATTAAACACAAGAAGACAATCACGAACAGCATCAACACAGAATTAAACACAAGAAGACAATCAGGAACAGCATCAACACAGAATTAAACACAAGTAGACAATCACGAACAGCATCAACACAGAACTAAACATAAGAAGACAATTACGAACAGATCAACAAAGAAAAATAAACACAAGAAGACAATCATGAACAGCATCAACACAGAATTAAACACAAGACGCCAACAAATGTATAAGAAACGATTATGTAATTAAAGATGTATATTTTTAAAGCATTAAAATGATTGTCAACAAGAACATCTTCAGCTGTGAAGGACAACATGTTATGTCAAATTCAAACCACGTGACATATTATCTCCACACCTATATTTTACTTAGATCTTTTAAATGTTCTGTTGCTTACTTTTACTACTGTCTTATAGATCAATGTACTCTTGTTTCGAATACCTGTTTTCTTTAGTTAAACTGTCAAGTCGTGATGTTTAGAAGTCTTATTTATTTTTTTTTTTAGATATGCGCTATTAACAATACTTAACATTTCTATTTGTTTATCTTGCCATTAATTTCATTCCAAACTCGGGCAGAAATTCTCAATTGTTTTACCAGGTTCAGTTAATATTTATTACATGTTCATATTGATCAAATAAGTTATGTCTTTTTTTCTAAAGTATTTCTTGTACATCAACAATTTTGTGATTTATTCTGTGAAGTATCGTTGATTTATATCAACAATCATTAGATTTATTATATAAAGAATTGTTGGTTTATATCTACAATCAAAGGACTTATTCTCAGAAATATTGCTGATTTATATTAACAATTTTAAGATTTATTCTACAAAGAATTGCTGGTTTATATCTACAATCACAAGATTTATTCTCAGAAATATTGCTGGTTTATCAACAATCTCGAGATTTATTTCTTCTAGTCAATCTCTCCCGTAGTTCTGTGATGTCTTATGTCTGTCTTGTTGTCTCGTTATTTATTCCTTCTAGTTAATCTCTCCCGTAGTTCTGTGATGTCTTATGTCTGTCTTGTTGTCTCGCCATTTATTCCTTCTAGTCAATCTCTCCCGTAGTTCTGTGATGTCTTATGTCTGTCTTGTTGTCTCGCCATTTAGCAAAAGTTTCAGCATGCTGAAGTTAAAAAAAAAAAAAAACTCAGCATTTTCCTATACTCAGATTTCTTGGTATCCTTGTCATGGATTATATTTCTGGAATATTTCTTTTGCTATGCTTATCTTTATTTTAATTTTGTTTATAATCAAATTATTAATTGCCCTTTTATTCCACTCTACCCCACCCCCTCCCTACATGCCCCCATTTAACTTTAAGAGTTCATTTGTCATCCATTTATCCTTTAGTTTCCTCACTCCTTAGAAATACGTCTCTCGTGTTTGCTCAACTCTCTTACATTTTATTGATTATTTCACAGTCCCAATGTCCTCATCAGCCATCTCTGAAAAAAAATGGTTTTCTTTTTTCTCCGTTCTCGCTGTTGTTGACTATTAACTATCCTTGTTTCTGTGAGGTTGCTAATCTCCCAGTCACTTTTACCGACATATTTGGTGAGAGTCAAAAGTCCTATTATTTCCTCCCCAGTAGAGTGCGCAAGATGGTCGGACTTCTGAAGCTAGCGTCAGTCTCGATGTAACTTGGATGGTCAGGGCAGGCCTATAGCCCGTTTACCAACATCTGGGAAGAAAATTAGTAAGGGGTTAGGGTTAGGGTTAATCCTGTTACTTCATCCCTAGTACCAACAATAACACGATTAATTCAGTGACCATATTATTTCTTCTCTAGAATCATGAAATGTTGATCAAATCAGTAGTCCCATTATTTCCCGCCTATTACAATGAACAAGATGATCAATTCAGTAGTCTATTATTTCTTCCCTAGTACCATGAACAAGATGATCAATTCAGTAGTCCCATTATTTCCCCCCTATTACCAGGAACAAGATGATCACTTCGGTAGTCCTATTATTTACATCCTCGTACCATGAACACAAAGGTTAGAGTTGTGAAGCAATCGTCGGTCTAGATCATGGTGGTCGATATCGACCCACAAGGGTCAATAAACCCCAAAGGGTCGATTGGGGGTCGAAAACTGACAATCCTATAAGCAATAAAAATGCCTACTGTAACTCAGTTTTACATCTAGCAGTGTTCTCGCAGCCGGCTAGATGTTTGTTTCATACCCTTACGGTAAACTTGACTCTGATATTTTAACCATCAAGATAAGTGATCTAAAAACAAAAACGACTTCCTACATATGAAATATTGCGTTTCCTTAGCTTCTTGGAAATTTGGAGTTATTTAGAATAATGAAATAACTCCTTCTGAATTATGTTCTAAACTCTAAACTTCATTAAACTCTAATATCTAAAAGGGCAATGGATTGTTGTTTGTTATAAAATTTTTTAGTACCTCTTACAGGCAAGGAGCCGCGGTAGCATAGTGGTTAGTGCACTGGCTTCCTAGCGCAGTGGTCTATGGTTTGATCCCCAGATGAGGTGGGAAGTTTTTAAGCCACAAACGGCTCCTGGGTCGACCCAGCCCCAAATGGGAACCAGAGCAACTCTGGGAAGGTTAAGCTGACCAGCGTGATGCCGACCACATCACCCCTAGTGTGCCAACGGTCAAGATAATATGGGCCTAACACCATATTCCCAATATGCCTCAATGGCGTGTAACGGGTTCCTTTACCTTTACCTTAAAGGCAGCATATAGCTATCAAAGTGCATATCAATGAATTGATCGCTGTATATTTATTGTAATAATTAAGTTGTGCCACAACCCAATATGCACAATGGCGGCCTCTGATGCCTTAAACAATTGCCGACAATATTTGTAAGAATATTGGAAACTTGGATTTATGCGTTTGTTTACGGATGATTCAAGGCCTATATGCCTGTTATGTGAAAAGGCATTTTGGCTATGATGCTATGGAACCTATGAAAGTAAAGGACCTTTCTGAAAACGATCACCCTGATAAGAAAGACAAATGTTTTTTAAGGCGCTGAAATAAACAAAATTTTAAAAAGGCGTTATACAATAGTTCTCTCAGTATAGCGAACAAAAAGGAACATTGAGCGGCTTGTGCGAACACTACCAGATGTAATATTAAGCAACAGCAGGCATTTTTTTTTCATACATGATTGTCAACTTTGACCCCCAACAAGTTTAACTGACCCCCAATCGACCCTTTGGGGTTTATTGGCCCTTGTTGGTCGATATCGACCACTTTGGGGACTCTGATTTAGACTGACGATAGATTCACAGCTCTAACCTTCTTGTTCATGGTACTTGGGAAGAAATAAACGGACTACTGAATTGATCATCTTGATCATGGTACTTGGGAAGAAATAAACGGACTACTGAATTGATCATCTTGATCATGGTACTTGGGAAGAAATAAACGGACTACTGAATTGATCATCTTGATCATGGTACTTGGGAAGAAATAAACGGACTACTGAAATGATCATCTTGATCATGGTTCTAGGGAGGAAATATGGAGGGATAGGATCCACAACAGGCGAGAGGACAAAGAGAGAGTGAAAAGGGGAGTCGATTAAATGACTGTAGAATGTGAGTAAAATGGAACACTCATCATGTATTATTTCACCTGTGAGCTCCCAGTTATATAAACAACATTAAAGTGACATCTACAGTAGGGTGACAATAAATCCGGATTGTGCCGAATTTGACGGCTTTTCAAGCTTAAACAGTGCGCCCGGCCGGATTTTTTTTTAAATATGTTTAAAATATCCGGCTTTTTCGCGATTTACTAAATTATTTGAAAGACGTCATTTTGAAAATTACCCATTCGAATTTCACTTCTGACGACTGAATCTTCTCAGAATCCAGTAAACAATGTATCAACAATCCCAGAAGCTTTCATGTTGTTGGATTGTTTATCAGTAATAGATAGACAGTAATCATATTTTAATTTAGTTTTACCCATTTCCGCTCTCTCTGTTTATTGCCACCTGTTATCCAAAAGTGCACTTGAATGATAAGACCGTGTAAGGTTAAGTCAATTAAAACGTTGTTGTCTGTTGCAAATTACAAACAATTTTAGGCTTAATATCGAAAAAATATTAAACACTAATTAATGACGTTATATATTTATTACACAAACCTTCTCTAAATACCAACAAAGAAACAAAAATTTTTTTGGCCTCAATATAGCGAGCACACTTTCTTCTACCTAGACACATGGTCTGCCGGTTATATTAGGGCACATGTCCATATATTAAAGCTCTTGTGGTTTGCATAAAAAAGTGTGTATTCGCAGATAAATTGAAAAAGAAATTTCCATGTTTTTCCAGAGGTCGGCAAGATATAGAAGCAGAATGTCTCGTATGCAGAGGTGTCGCATTTGTGTCAGTAGCAAATAAAGTTGCTGCTGATTGTAAAAGACAACAGAGGGCAGACCAAGAGGAATAAGATGGACTACGTTTTCTACATTGGAGGATCTGGAATATGCAGATTTAATAAGTTTAGCCAGCAGGTGGGCCTGAACATCAGTCTAAAGAAGACAGAGGTCGTAATACTCAATGTGAGCAACCCGAGCCCATAACAGTAAGGAATCAACAACTGGAACAGACATACACCTTCACATACCTAGGATGCATAGTAACACCAGACGGCGGAGCAAGCAAAGACATCAACAACAGAATGAACAAAGCAAGAACAGCCTTTTATAATCTAAACAACATCTGGAAGTCCTCTCAGTACAGCACAAGCACACAATTAAGATTGTATCAGAGCTGTGTGCTTTCTGTGCTTCTCTATGGTGCGGAATGCTGAAGAGTAACAGAAAAGGACATGTCGAAATTGTCCTCTATTCACACAA
Source organism: Oreohelix idahoensis (assembly GCA_024509875.1). NCBI lineage: Eukaryota > Metazoa > Mollusca > Gastropoda > Stylommatophora > Oreohelicidae > Oreohelix > Oreohelix idahoensis. Next base: position 32,411 of record JAMPIV010016385.1, read on the forward strand.
CCTGCCTACGAAAAATTCTCCGAATCGTTTGGCCGAATACCATCACCAAGAACATCTGCTTACTCGGAGCAAGCAAGAGGACATGCACACCATCCTAGCTGGCAGACGCTATAGTTGGGTTGGCCATGTCCTCAGAAGAGACCCCGATGCCATCGCAAGAACAGCTATGCTATGGATGCCTGAAGGAAAACGAAAGAGTCCGACCAAAAACAACTTGGCGTAGGACTGTGGAGGCTGAGATGCAAAGAATGAACAAGAGCTGGAGCACTGTACGAAGGATGGCCGCCGACCGAACAAAGTGGAATCAATTTGTTGCTGCCCTATAGGAGCACTGTCATGTGACTAATATGTTTTTTTTTTTGTTTCCCAGAAACAAAACATAATGCGATAAAATCTAAAATTATTAATAAACGGACGCAACAGGAGACAACAACAAGTGGATGCCTGCCGTGACGTCATGCGTTGAACAAACCTAAAATCACGTTCAGATGTAATGTTGTCGTCACATGTCGTGTTATGTACTAAAACAGCAGCCAATTATCGTTATCCTGACGTTTATTTCCTAGACATTTGTTGACCAGGAGTGAATGAGTAACAATTTAAAAATAGTGAACTATTTTTCAATCACTGTATGGAGGCGCTGATGACCTAGTTTTCATTACAATATACTTATTCTTAATATTATATTCTTAATAACTTATATTCTTAATTTTATGATCAGGTACTGTTAATGTATTCTGTTATACTTCTTTGTAATGTTGCACTGCCCTTACATTAATACTTTCTGTATGCTGGAGATTGTTTGAGTAACAGTAATAAAAGATGAGCAAGAGGAAGGAAGAATGCAAGAGGGGACTGTGCCCGATTTTCAACCCTTCGCAAACTAATTGCTTTCGTATATGTCTATGTAGCTATCTACCTTGTCTGATTCTGGTCTTGAGTTTGGGACGCAAAGATAGCGAGGAAAGTAACTGTTTACCCCACCTCATCTTGATGAACCTAAAAAAAAAAAAGTCCCTGAGTCATTCAGTTGCACACCGTTTGAAAATTTCACGAGCTCTTATAACATACTTCTGAATGTCTCAAATCACTAATTTACTGTACGAAGAATTCGATTTTTATGTCTTGTTGTTGTTTTTGTTTTTGTTTATGTTTATTTTTATTTACTTTATTTTTAAGTTCATTATTATTATTATTATTTTTTATTTTATTTTTAAATTTTTATTTTAAAAACGTACTTTAATTGTGATGATTATTGCAAATGTAATACTACTTTTATAATGATAAATGCCTTAATTATTCTTAAAGTAAATGTGAGGATGAAAGGATATAGTATACATGATGAGAGAGAGAGAGAGAGAGTGTGTGTGAGAGAGAGAGAGAGAGAGAGAGAGAGAGAGATAGAGAGAGAGGAAGGTCAGAATGTTAGACGGGCCTGCGTGCCCAATTCTTAACCCTTCGAAAATAAAGTTCATTCGTTCGTTCACAATGTCAACCGTCGCTTGCTTCAAAGGTCAGACCACATTGTCCGCCGACTGGCTTACGAACTTGACCACCTTGTCCATACATTGTCCTCGCGATGATTTACGTAAGCTGACGGCCGGTCAACTAGGTAACAAAGACATCTACACGCTGCCCACCTGGTTCAGCGTGTCGTTTTCTGTGTCAGCGGATTACTTATCAGCAAATAAGAAAAAATATTTGATATTTGATTGATTGTATTTCTTTGATGACTCCCACATCAGATCTCCACCAAATGTGTCCTTTTCACTCAGATTATCACCCATGCGTATTGTTTGATCAGTTAAATTGTTCACGCACAATCGTCCATGCATGACATCACAAGGTCTTGTACTGTACATGTATTTTATTTCCACTTGTACATGCCTGAGGTCACCACTGCAGACGGAAACCTGTGCTATGGCATTTCGTACAGTGGTGTCTTCCGTTGCAATTTGTTTATGGTGACGAGGTTGCTAGTCCCATGTATAAAACCTCTATTGTCGCCTCTTATGATATTTGATGAGCCACAGTAAATTTATTCTTTGCTCCCGAATATCGGTATCGAGTCTGGTGATTTACATCGACAGCGATCTACATTTAGAAGGAATACATAAGTCTAGTTCACAGACGTCACTAAATAAGTTTTTATAGAAGGAACAAATTTACCTTTATCAGAGATAGCACTTTTGACGAAATTTACCTTTATCATAGCCAGAACATTAAATTAAATTTGCCCTTATCATAGATAGAACATTCGATGACATTCGAATTTATCATAGATAGAACATTTGATGAAATTCACCTTATCAGCGATATAACATTTGACAAAATTGAATTTATAAAGAGACTGATTTGGCGCAATAAGGAAGCTGAAATCTGTCGGCCATATAAAAAGACATAAAAGTCTAGATTTGTTAGTAATGGAAGGCATGGTCCCTGGAAAAAGTGGAAGGGGACGATTTAGACGACGGTGGGCCCAGGACATCACAGAGAGCCTGAACATGTCTTTGGAGGATGCAGGTCGGCTTGCCCAAAATCGTGATGTGTTCAGAGCAGCTGTATTGGAGACAACGTTCTGGAGAGAATACGTCACATGATGATGAGAGACTGAACGTTTGATGAAATTCACTTTTATCATAGATAGGACATTTTACAAAATTTAACTTTATCAGAGATTGAACAATAAACGAAATTCACCTTTATCATAGAACATTTGACAAAATTCACATTCATCACAGATTGGACATTTGACGAAATTCGCCTTTATTAGAGATTGAAAATTTGAAGAAGTTCCTTTTTATCCGAGATGGAACATTTGAAGAAATTCATCTTTTTCAGAGATGGCTGATGTGGACAATGAGACTGTGAAACAGTCAATAAAATGTAAGAGAGTTGAGCAAACACGAGAGACGTATTTCTAAAGAGAGAGGAAACTAAAGGATAAATGGATGACAAATGAACTCTTACAGTTAAATTAAAATAAAGATAAGCTTAGCTAAAGAAATATTCCAGAAATATAATCCATGACAAGGATACCAAGAAATCTGACATTTTTGTTAAATGGCGAGACAACAAGACAGACATAAGACATCACAGAACTACGGGAGGGATTGACTAGATGGAATAAATGGCGAGACAACAAGACAGACATAAGACATTACAGAACTACGGGAGGAATGGACTAGACGGAATAAATGGCGAGAACACAAAACAGACATAAGACATCACAGAACTACGGGAGGGATTGACTAGAAGGAATAAATGGCGAGACAACAAGACAGACATAAGACATCACAGAACTACGGGAGGGATTGATTAGATGGAAAAATTGGCGAGATTGTTGATATACCAGCAATATTTCTGAGAATAAATCTTGTGATTGTAGATATAAACCAGCAATTCTTTGTAGAATAAATCTTATGATTGTTAATATAAATCAGCAATATTTTTAAGAATAAATCCTTTGATTGTAGATATAAACCAACAATTCTTTATAGAATAAATCTTATGATTGTTGATATAAAACCTAAATACTTCTGAGAATAAATCCTTTAATTGTAAATATAAACCAGTGATTCTTTACAGAATAAATTTGATGATTGTTGATATAAATCAACGATACTTCACAGAATAAATCGCAAGGTTGTTGATGAAATACTTCAGAAAAAAGTCATAACTTATTTGATCAATATGAACATGTAGTAAATATTAACTGAACCTGGTAAAACAATTGAGAATTTCTGCCCGAGTTTGGAATGAAATTAATGGCAAGATAAACAAATAGAAATGTTAAGTATTGTTAATAGCACATATTTAAAAAAAATAAATAAATAAATAAATAAGACTTCTAAAAATCACGACTTGACAGTTTAACTAAAGAAAACAGGGATTCGAACCAATAGTACATTGATCTGTAAGATAGTAGTAAAATAAAGTAAACAATAGAACATTTAACAGATCTAAGTAAAATGTAGGTGTGGAGACAATATGTCACGTGGTTTGATATTGACATAACATGTTGTCCTTCACAGCTGCAGATGTTCTTGTTGACAATCACTTGAATGCTTTAAAAATATGCATCTTTAATTATGTAATCGTTTCTTATACATTTGTTGACTTCTTGTGTTTAATTCTGTATTGATGCTGTTCGTGATTGTCTTGGTGTGTTTAATTATGTGTTGATGCTGTTTGTAAATGTCTTCTTATGATTCATTCTGTGTTGATGCTGTTCGTGATTGTCTTCTTGTGTTTAATTATGCATTGATGCTGTTCCTGATTGTCGTCTTGTGTTTAATTCTGTGGTGATGCTGTTCGTGATTGTCTTGGTGTGTTTAATTATGTGTTGATGCTGTTTGTAAATGTCTTCTTATGTTTCATTCTGTGTTGATGCTGTTCGTGATTGTCTTCTTGTGTTTAATTATGTATTGATGCTGTTCCTGATTGTCTTCTTGTGTTTAATTCTGTGGTGATGGTGTTCGTGATTGTCTTGGTGTGTTTAATTACACTGGCTAACAAAAAAAATTTTTTTTTTCTTTCTCTAACACTTCTATGTTTTTCTGGTCAATTTTAATGCGCTGTTTTTAAATCTGCAAACCGTTTTTCTCTATCCGGTCGGGATCTCTAGAAATACGCAATTGAAGTTTTTTAACAACGCATACAGTATTACAACATCATTTGTACAAGAAGTATAACAGTTATGTAGGCTTTAATTTATTTGCAGTCGACTTTCGTCGGTGAATGGCATGTGGTACATCGCGATGAAGCATCCAACAATAATCGGCAAGCATGGTCACACTCCACCGTCCTTGATAACGTGACTCCATTACGGCGATATCTTGATGGAATCGTTCTCCATGTTCATCGCTGACTTCGCCAAGGTTGTCAGGGAAAAAGTCAAGATGCGAATTGAGCAAATGGATTTTGAGGGACATGTTACAGCCCATAATTCTGTATGCATCTATGCACTGCTTAACAATATGCACATAGTCGACAGATTTGTGATTTCCCAGAAAGCTATCGATGATCGATTTGAATGCCATCCATGCGCGAAGTTCACTACCATGTAACAAGTTCTCGAATTGTTTGTCTGCAATAACTTTCCTAATCTGAGGTCCTACAAAGATACCTTCCTTTATCTTTGCATCGCTAATTTGCGGAAACTTTTCTCGAAGATAAGTGAAAGCTTTGCTCGTTTTATCTAACGCTTTTACGAAATTCTTCATGAGCCCCAACTTTATATGTAACGGTCGTAAAATGATGCTGTCTTTGTTAACTAATGGCTCGAGTATTATATTTTTATGCCCGAGCTGCATACGATCCCTGATAGGCCACACCTTTCTTGCATAATGTTCCTGTCTGTTGCGGCTGTCCCATTCACATAGGAAGCAACAAAATTTAGTATACCCAGTCTGCATGCCCGTGAGAATTGCAATGACCTTTAAGTCTCCACAAATCCGCCATTGGTAGTCATTGTACTTTATTTTTGATAAAAGTATAGCCACATTGTCATAAGTTTCTTTCATATGAACAGAGTAGGCGACTGGAATTGATGAAAATAAATTTCCATTATGCAATAACACGGCTTTTAGACTAGTCTTGGAAGAGTCGATGAAAAGTTGCCATTCGTTGACTATGTGCTCATGACCGAGGTGCACCATTAGACCTTTTACATCTTTGCAATAGCAAATGTCATCATCCATCTCAAAGTATTGAACAAGTTCTCTGTGTCTATGACGAAATTTAGATATCAGAGTATTGGGCGCTAAAAGATTCCATTCTTTGAGTCGCGAACCGAGTAATTCCGCTTGTCCTTTGGTGAGAGCAAGATCACGTATTAGATCTGAAAGTTCTGAATGGTTAATTAAGTGAACACCATCATTCACCGGTATATAATCCGAGTCAGAATTAGTTTCTAAAGCAGGTAAACTATCACTTTCTGATGTTCATTCACATCCAATGGATATTGTTCTGGTGGAACTGGGATCGGACACGTGATTGGATCATGAGGCACTGGTTTCAAAACCGATTCAATATTTGGATAAACCACAGACTTTCTAGTTTTAAAAGTGAAACCATAGATATTTGTCAAGCAGAAGTAACAATCAGTAGCGTGATTTATCGGTTCACGCCATATTACTGGCACTCCAAAAGGCATCGACTTATGCTTCGGCGATTTTCGTAACCAACCTGCCAATGTATTTGCACAAGTCGAACAAACTGCATTTGGCATCCAAGATTTATTTGCATCATCAACTTTCGAATCGAAATAAAGTTCATATGCTTTCTTTAGCAATGTTGTAAAGTTTTTCTGGTGAACACGATCGGTAAAATATCCGCACACGTAACAGAACAGATCAGCCGAATTTCTACAACTTCTAGAAGCCATATTTCACTCAGAATTATTTCAAAATACAGTAACTATTTGAAATATAACGTAACATATGTCATGCATCTTTTAGCAGTATAAAAAGTAGAATTATTTTGCATTTTATTAATTTTAAAAAAGTTATATAGTAAAAATGAAACGGAGAAAATAACGGTTTCCCAAAAATATATTTATTCACAAATATCTTAAGAACCTGACGTGATAGAGATAAACGGATTTCAAATTTGAAATCAGCGCAAGAAACTGACCTAAGAACACTTATTCTTATATAAGAAAGAAAAATGTTGTTTGTCAGTGTTATGTTTTGATGCTGTTTGTAAATGTCTTCTTATGTTTCATTCTGTGTTGATGCTGTTCGTGATTGTCTTCTTGTGTTTAATTATGTACTGATGCTGTTCCTGATTGTCTTCTTGTGTTTAATTCTGTGGTGATGCTGTTCGTGATTGTCTTCGTGTGTGTTAATTTTGTGTTGATGCATTTCGTGATTGACTTCTTGTGTTTAATTCTGTATTGATGCTGTTCATGATTGACTTCTTGTGTGTTAATTCTGTGTTGATGCAGTTCGTGATTGTCTACTTGTGTTTATTTATGTGTTGATGCTGTTCGTGATTGTCTTTTTGGTTTTCAATTCTGTGTTGATGATGTTAGTGATTATCTTGTTTTTAATTCTGTGTTGATGCTTTTTCTGATTGTCTACTTGTGTTTAATTCTGTGTTGATAATGTTCGTGATTGTCTTCTTGTGTGTTAATTCTGTGTTGATGCTGTTCGTGATTGTCGTCTTGTATTTAATTTTGTGTTGATGCTGTTCGTGATTGTCTTCTTGTATTTAATTCTGTTGATGATGTTAGTGATTATCTTCTTGTGTGTTAATTCTGTATTTATGCTGTTCGTGGTTGTCTTCTTGTCTGTTAATTCTATGTTGATGCTGTTCGTGCTGGTTTTCTTGTGTGTTAATTCTGTGTTGATGCTTTTCGTGATTGTCTTCTTGTGTTTAATTCTGTGTTGATACTGTTCGTAATTGTCTTCTTGTGTTTCACTCTGTGTTGATACATTTCGTGATTGTCTTCTTGTATTTAATTCTGTGTTGATGCTTTTCGTGATTGTCTTTTTTAGTAGGCTCTCCATGTTGTAGATTATTTTTTTTTTTAATTAATGAAAATAATTATCTATTACAACCGATGATGAATTTTAATTAGAGTACATGTTGTTCATGTTTGTAAATTACATATTCAAATGCTGTCATCCACTTATTGGCAACATGACTCCTGGCCACTTACTCTATAGTAGTGGTTCCCAAAGAGGGCGGTACCGCCCCTGTAGGTTTTGGGAAGATCCAGGGAAAATAGGGCGACGGGACGTTCAGTAGTAAGGGGTTGGCTGAGGGTTTGGCTAGGTAACCTAAACAATATTACTCAATATAACACTTAATGTAAAAGCGTTTTGATTTTATAGGGGCCTGACGTGAGCTCTTAAAAGGAGAACTTAGCCTGAATATAGCCAAACCCACCGCTATTCTCTGTTCGCTCGTCCCAGTTTCTCTCTCATACATCTTATTATAGCAGAGCTTCCCAACATCAGTGAAGTGAAGACGAGACAGGAAAGATAGATATCTACTAGGATCATTAAGGAAAGCATAGTTTCCTCTATATTTGACATCCTGAGCTCATGCAACCATCGCTGATCATAAATTCTAACTGTGATTATCTGCTAAAATGTGTGTGTGACTTATAACAAATCCCCTGTTGACCGCTCGGTCAAAACCAAAGATAGAGTGGCCAGCTCACAAAAATTTAATCAACATCTTTTGGAAGGTGACAGTCATTGCTAAATAGTGTTTACCAATTAAATGTCGGTGAATGTCCACAGGCAGGGGTGCCCGAATGTATTTTTCGCTGGAATCAGAAATTAAGATATCTGCAGGTGTTTCAACAGGACCAACTTTGCTTTTTTGCAGATTTGATTGTCTCGGTATTTAGCAGAGCTAATGATCACGTGATAAGTTAATAAACAAGAGGAAACTTTCAATAGAGCCAAGTGTAAAACCAACTATGCTATTTATAGTTTAACAAAAAACTAACTGCAATGCAGCGCAATTAAGCGGGCGCCATGAATGAGCTCTGGGAGCCATGGGGGCGGTGACCCGAAACAGTTTAGCAAAAACTGCTCTGTAATGTATTCCGGTCAATTCAAGATTATCACTATTTGATTTTTTTTTTTTACATTATGACTAAATACTTTTTGTATTATTTTACCAATATGGCCAATATAAATAAATGTTAAGAAAACAGAGAATGTGTGTGTATGTGCGTGTGTTTGTGTGATCGCTCGCATGCAAGGCCAGACAATTAGACCACATCTTTTAATTCCTAAATTCTGATGATATAATTCTGTTTTGCTATGATATTTTTTTGTCTGAATTAATAAAAAATCATTTGTTAATTCATACATGATGTTTAACATCTCATATCGGTGTAACTCAGGTTGTTGGATACCACATTCGACAAATGATATTCATGTTATTAATTTATCTCAAGCTCGGGTAAAGATTTCTTCCATGTCTGACTCTTGTCAGCTGGCTCGTGCACGCTGGTACTAAATGGTCAACATTGTTCTTGATGTGAAAATAGCTGTCCCCTTTATTTCCCAGTGCCATATTTTGACTGTGCTGGTTAAAATTTGATGTAGATTCGAATTTGCCCAGAAACTCGCTGTTTTTTATGTTTTATTTTTTTAGTTTGATTGACAGTTTGTCTTCTTTTGGCAAAGCACGCCCCCTTAGACTTTAAGTGTGTTAATACAGGAATGCAGTGACCACTCATAAAAAACGGAACACTTCAGTAGCCATGAGAAGCGCGGCACTAAGACACTAAGACGGGCACCATCCCCATAGTTAGTTATGACTAGAGGGGCTACTATGACGACCAAATGCTGATAGGCTGGCTGCAGAGCCGTTTTGATTGAAGAGTCCTCGTAACCAATAGGGAGATCCCAGAAGTGACCAATTATAAACCTACCAGACTTATATCAGCAGCCGTCTAAATATAGAACGTGACGGCCAGGGGCGGGCGATTAGTATTATAAATTGAGATGGTCAGAAGTTTAGCTATTTCAAAGCGTAGACAGTTGCAAGCTTAGCTCTTTAGAAGGTTCGCAACAGTTTTTTCAGTGTGACTTAGATCGGCTATTACAAGGTTTTTGTTGAAGACTGATATCAACTGTGGAATAATGGGTATGTATTTTCTGATTTTATATTTGGTACGATATGTCAGTGTGTAAGCGTAGTGTAATTCTGTGTTTGTGTTGTCGCTGTACTGGACCATTTCTCAGAACTTATCAATGGTTGCATTTTATTATAGGCCTACATCTATTGTTTGCACGGTTGCATTGAATAACTACAATTATAACCATGTCATAGAATAAGATAGATAGACCTGTGACTTTCTGACTGGGTGGCTGAAACATTTACCGAAAATACAACAACAACCTGAATGGCTAGATATAAGTATGACGACGATTATCTTATGCGTTTACACGTAAAACAAAGATATTGATGAATTAATACAAACATCACAAACATTATTCTTAGTTGTGCAATATGACTAGTTATTAATGACTGCAAACACAGTTTGTGAATTATTTCAAATATAACACGGATGATTGTGAAATATTACAAATATAACATGGGTCTGTGTGATTTATAAAATGTATCAATGATGTTTGTGAATTATTATAAATATAACAAGGACTATTTCGCATTACTGCAAATATAACACTCATAATTATGAATAAGTACACGAATATCCTGCATATAAATTGATAGCTACCAGATATACCAAGTATATGTATGGATAACTGCCAGATAAAGCAAAGATAACCGTTTGGAAACAACTGCGTTAGTAAAACAAAGATTTGACCCCCTGTGTTACTCACAATGAAATCCTTTTTTTTTTAAACAGCAAAGGAAGTTTTAATAAGCCGGTTCTTGCTTTAACAAAGAGGAAACCGCAGACGATAGAAGTAAATTCAGTTTCCAGTATGAGTCTTGAAACAGACGTATCAGCGTCACGTGAAAAAAAAAAAAAAAACTTATATTAAGCTGCAATCGAGAAAACCCAGCTGAGTGTGGAGAATGTTAGGAAAGATGATAGAAAACTTGAAGGCTCGTGATATCAGTTTGGTTAATCATTTTGATATTGAAAGATATATTCACTCACAAAGATATGTATTGCAACGTGGCATACATGAGCTTCGCAGATGAAAGTCAGATTACTCACATGAACACTTTAAAGGATGGCTAGAAAATGTGATGTGAGAGATAACGTATGACATATGAGCAGACATCCAAGTTCTGTCAACAGACATGTCTGTTATGTCTAGATGACATAAGTCAACCACATCAAACACTTAGCAAACACGTTCACACCGTATGTCTGTAGAACAAATTGAATATCGGACAAATAAATAAGTGCCCATGTAGAGAGGACACAGAAACAGTACAACACATAGTCCAAAACTGTCAGCTCCATGGGAGGAGCAAGTGGCAGCATGACCCAAGTTTTGAGGGAGAAACTGTCCGGTAATGAGAGAAGTCTGAGACGGACTGCCGGCTGTATAAGAGAGATAGATGTGATTATATGAGAGATAGATGTGATTATATGAGAGATAGATGTGATTATAAGAGAGATAGATGTGATTATAAGAGAGATAGATGTGATTATATGAGAGATGAATGTGATTATATGAGAGATAGATGTGATTATATGAGAGATAGATGTGATTTTATGAGAGATAGATATGATTATATGAGAGCGAACGATAAAAATAAGAAGACACGTTATGTCAGAATGGCTCGTGAAATAGACAAAATGCTGAAACAGTGACTTGCCATCCAACTCCGATCAAATTTTTCCAGGGAGAATAGTAAAAATGGCGACTGATTAATTTGCACGTTCATACCAACTTTGCGCTGTCAGAGTCAAATATGGTAGCTGTTTGAAGCACGGGAGAGTAAGATGATTACAACCAGAGACATAAGATGTTAGCGAGAAACTACAATCGGCACAGTGAATGACAGACGAGGACACTCAGATCAGGAGATTGGTCAGGTTGAAGTCATGCATCAGCTCCATACAGAGTTTTGACTTATTATACGGATACCTTTTCAGATGATTTTAAGAGTCACCTGCACATATGCCTTTATCAGCGGAATTTCTGGTCACAGAGAAAGGATGACGCCCGACTGAACGGTAGATAAATTACATGAAGACAATTGGAAATAGAAAAACAAAAGCTACAAATGTGCAGCGTATGAGAGTTAAATAGTTACAGATGTAGAACATGGTTGTCACCGAACACACACACACACACACACACACACACACACACACACACACACACACACACACACACACACACACACACACACACACACACACACACACACTCACACACACATTCCAAAACACACCAGATCTAGAATATTCCGCCACCGAACATTTAAACAAAAACATTAACAGTCACAGACTCACACATTCTAAACGCGTGAGATAAAGAATATGGCCGTCAGCGACCATTCAAACAAACACACACACATTTACACACACACATCACTCCAAAGCACATCAGAAGTAGAATTCGGCCGTCATCGAACATTTAAACAAAAATTTTGACACCATGTAGAAAATGCTTTATTTACTGAAAAGCAACTTGGGATAAGTAAAACATTTAATGCCGTTGATCGCCATGAGAAGCTAAGTTAAGGCATGTTATACAAATAAATTATTGCCAAAGTAAATCAGATAAAGGGCAGTAACAAGCTCCATCAAACCAGTCTGACTGTAGACAAGGGCGATCATCTTTGGGGAAAACAAACACTGAATTTTCTTTGATATTTTCTTTGATATTATTGATTGATATATTTTGTTGTTGTAGGAAGAATCAGATTCATTACTAAGATTGTACCTTCAAAATGCTGGAGCTAATATGGATATAGAAAAATAAAGACAAGATAAGCTATTAGATAAGTGATGATAGTAACAACATCACGACAAAGACAGACAATAGGACACGAGAAGGAGAGGAAAACACTAACACAAGATAATGAACAGTTTCATTTTATGACAAGACTATCTGAGAAGTCGGAAGTCAAATATCAAATTGTCAGACATGTTTAAAAACAAGCTATATATATATATATATATATATATATATATATATATATATATATATATATATATATATATATATATATATATATATATATATATATCACTGGCGTCACTGCGGGGGGTTCTGACCGCACCGGGTGACACCATCAGAGGAGATGGCACCACAAATACTGTCTATGAAATTTGTGTGTCAGCAGAAATTTATTATTTTTTATAAAAATATCCCTGTAGTTAATTATAACCACAAAAACATTTTTTACGTTCAAATGAACATAATTTTGGTGTAGTTCTTAAACGTTTTTACTTTGAATTCTATTGTTTTCTTACTGAATTTTCATTTTAACCACATGAAACTATGTCAATATAAATACATTTAGACTGTGCGTACGATATTGTAATTTAAAGGTGTAATTTTAATTTTGCTAGTTGTTTACGTCACTGCTAATTTCATTACTGTTATATCTGTATAATTATGATTATGGTGGATGTCTTTATGGTGAAGACGGTGAAGCGTGGTTTGGGACAGTCACTCACAGTAGCGCACACACCAAGTCATGGAATGGTGTAACGTCTGATGATATTTTAACCATGGTTTATTACAATTATAACATCACGTAGATCTAGACGAATACAGTTACATCGAAACATGAATCTTCATAATGTAGTTAACACACCATACGGCCCTTACACATCCTGGCCTACAAAATCTCTACTCCTCACATCAGTGCACAAAGACTGCATCTACGGCAGTTATATAATAATCATGGCCTACAAAATCTCTACTCCACATCAGTGCACAAAGACTGCATCTACGGCAGTTATATAATAATCATGGCCTACAAAATCTCTACTCCACATCAGTGCACAAAGACTGCATCTACGGCAGTTATATAATAATCATGGCCTACAAAATCTCTATACTTCACATCAGTGCACAAATACTGCATCTACGGCAGTTATATAATAATCATGGCCTACAAAATCTCTATACTTCACATCAGTGCACAAATACTGCATCTACGGCAGATATATAATAATCAAGGCCTACAAAATCTCTATACTTCACATCAGTGCACAAATACTGCATCTACGGCAGATATATAATAATCAAGGCCTACAAAATCTCTATACTTCACATCAGTGCACAAATACTGCATCTACGGCAGATATATAATAATCAAGGCCTACCAAATCTCTATACTTCACATCAGTGTACAAATACTGCATCTACGGCAGATATATAATAATCAAGGCCTACAAAATCTCTATACTTCACATCAGTGTACAAATACTGCATCTACGGCAGATATATAATAATCAAGGCCTACAAAATCTCTATACTTCACATCAGTGCACAAATACTGCATCTACGGCAGATATATAATAATCAAGGCCTACAAAATCTCTATACTTCACATCAGTGCACAAATACTGCATCTACGGCAGATATATAATAATCAAGGCCTACAAAATCTCTATACTTCACATCAGTGCACAAATACTGCATCTACGGCAGATATATAATAATCAAGGCCTACAAAATCTCTATAGTTCACATCAGTGCACAAATACTGCATCTACGGCAGATATATAATAGTCAAGGCCTACAAAATCTCTATAGCCCTGCGCAGGCATACATTATCCAAAAACCACCTTAGGGCTGACCACCTCAGTCAAAAACCCTGCATAGACTGAACCCACGGGAACACACCCCGTTCACACAGTCACGAGAATCTACTGTTCTCTTAACACTGCTCTCAAAAATCCCTGCGGACACTAGCCGCGAGAGCTATTCACACATTACTTAAAATCAGTACAGAAACAGTTCATTATGACCAGAGTTCACCTGCTATCTGACATACTGTCTTCCACGAAACTAAGAGGAGATATCTTTAAACAAATCCATACCAATCTGTAAGCAAGTACTCTAACCCAAAATTAACTCTACTCAACACGTATTTCCCAAGATCATTTCCCTTTCATCACATCTGCACTTATCAATTACATTCAGTGATATACGGGAATTACGATTTACGAGTAACATTAGTAACAAAAACATTACTAAGGATTATATATGGTCTGGTATGGGAGGAGGTCCATGGGAGTGACACCATGAGACACTGCACTGGGTGACACAAACCCTAGTGACGCTACTGATATATATATATATCTGTTGTCTGCTTCCGGTCATTATATCTATCTATCTATCTATCTATCTATCTATCTATCTATCTATCTATCTATCTATCTATCTATCTATCTATCTATCTATCTATCTATCTATCTATCTATCTATCTATCTATCTATCTATCTATCTATCTATCTATCTATCTATCTATATATATATCTATCTATCTATCTATCTATCTATCTATCTATCTATCTATCTATCTATCTATCTATCTATCTCTCTATCTATCTATCTATCTATCTATCTATCTATCTATCTATCTATCTATATATCTATATATCTATCTATCTGTTTATCTGTCTGTTTATCTGTCTGTCTGTCTGTCTATATGTCTATCTGTATCAGGTATGTATGTAAAGTATAAAACCACAACTAAATCAAGCGGAGCTCTCCTTTGCTCTGTCATGTGCGTCTGTCTCGAATTTTGTTCTCCGTGTATTATTCTCTCTCTCTCTTTCTCTCTCTCGCTCTCTCTCTCCCTCTGTCTCTCTCTCTTTTTTCTCTCTCTCTCCCCCTCTGTCTTTTTTTCTCTCTCTCTCTTTTCGTACCTGGAGAATTCAAAAGTACTGTGTCATCCCTTAAATCTTTCTTTCATAGTATGTCTGTGTTATCTCTACCATGGGATATTTCGTCATATTACCTTTTTCAGCACACTCATTGCATTACTTCTTTCAGCACACTCATTACTTTACCTCTTTCAGCATACATTGCATTTCTCTTTCTGCACACTCATTGTATTGCCTCTTTCTGCACACTCATTGCATTGCCTCTTTCTGCACACTCATTATGTTACCTCTTTCATGAAACCCATTATGTTACCATAATGTGTTATCTTAATAATGACACGCCATTTATGTTACCTCCTTCATGACACTCATTATGTTACGTCTTTCAGGATCCTCATTATGTTACATCTTTGAAGATACTCATTATGTTACCTCATTCAGGACACCCATTATGTTACCTTACAGTGTTATCTATATCGTGACACGCCAGTTTATTTTACCTCTTTCAGTACACTCATTATATTACCTCTTTCATTACTCTCATTATATTACCTCTTTCAGCACACTCATTATGTTACTCTTTCAGTACAATCATTGTGTTACCTCTGTCAGTACACTCATTATATTACCTCTTTTATTACTTTCATTATATTACCTCTTTCAGTACACTCATTATGTTACCTCTGTCAGTACTCTCATTATATTACCTCTTTCATTACACTAATTATGTTACCTGTGAGTACTCTCGTTATGTTACCGCTGTCAGTACTTTCATTATGTTATCTCTGTCAGTACTATAATTTTTTTGCCTCTTTCAGTACATGCATTATGTTACCTCTTTCAGTATACTCATTATATTACCTCTTTCAGTACACTCATTATGTTACCTCTGTCCGTACTCTCATTATGTTACCTCTTTCAGTACACTCATTATGTTACCTCTTTTAGAATGCTCATTATGTTACCTCTGGCAGTACACTCATTATGTTACCTCTGTCAGTACACTCATTATGTTACCTGTCAGTACACTCATTATGTTACCTCTGTCAGTACTCTCATTATGTTACCTCCTCCAGTACTCTAATTATGTTACCTCTCAGTACTCTCATTATGTTACCTGTTAGTACTCTCATCACGACTTTAGAGGGGACAGGAAAAAAGATGGGCAGAGCAATTCAGAGAAACTCTGAATAAGGAACCACTAGAGGCACAATTGAATGTTCCTGAGGCTGAAAATGATCTAGATGTTAATTCAGACATCCCAGAAAAAGAAGAAATCATCACAGCAATCAAAGGGTTAAAGAATGGAAAAGCTCCTGGTCATGATAACTTAAATGCAGAGCTATTTAAGACAGACCCAGAGCTAGCAGCAGAACTATTAGAACCACTATTTGCACAAGTCTGGAAAACAGGGACAACACCAACAGAGTGGAGAAAAGGAATAATTGTCAAATTGCCCAAGAATGGAGATCTTGCAGACTGCAATAATTGAAGAGGAATAACTCTTCTCTCAGTTCCCAGCAAAATACTAGGCAGTATAATTATACAGAGAATCTCAAAAGCAGTAGTCCACAAACTGAGGAAAGAACAAGCAGGATTTAGAAAGAACAGAAGATGTGTAGATCATATATTTACTCTCAGGAATATTATAGAGCAGTGCTCAGAATGGCAAAGACAGCTGTACATTAATTTCGTTGATTTTGAAAAGGCTTTTGACAGTATACACAGGGACAGTTTATGGAAAATACTGAGGGCTTATGGAATTCCAAGCTGCATAGTGTCAATCATAAAAGGCCTGTATGCCAACTTTACGTGTAGCATTGGGCAGAGCAACCTAACCTTTGAAGTGAAGACAGGAGTACGACAGGGATGCCCCTTATCAACCACTCTATTTTTAACAGTCATAGACTGGGTGATGCGCCAGAACACAGTGGGCAATCCAAGAGGAATAAGATGAACTACATTTTCTAAATTGGAAGATCTGGAATATGCAAATGAATTTGCACTACTCGTACATTCACATCAACACATCCAGGACAAAACGGATAGACTTAATAAGTATAGCCAGCAGGTGGGCTTCAACATCAACCTAAAGAAGACAGAGGTCATGACGCTCAATGTGTGCAACCCTGAGCCCATAAAAATAAGGAATCAGCAACTGGAACAGACAGATGCCTTCACATACCTAGGATGCAAAGTAACACCAGACGGCGGAGCAAGCAAAGAAATCAACAACAGAATAAACAAAGCACGAACAGCCTTTTTTAGACAACATCTGGAAGTCCTCTCAGTACAGCACATGCAGAAAACTAGGATTATATCAGATCTGTGTGCTTTCTGTGCTTCTCTATGGCGCGGGGAGCTGGAGAGTCACAGAGAAGGAAATGTCGAAATTGTCCTCTTTTCCCACAACATGCCTAAGAAAAATTCTCCGAATACCATCACCAACCAAGATCTGCTTACTCGGAGCAAGCAAGAGGACATGCACACCATCATAGCTGGCAGACGCTGGAGCTGGGTATGCCATGTCCTCAGAAGAGACCCCGATGCCATCACAAGAATAGCTATGCTATTGACCCATGAAGGAAAATGAAAGAGAGGCCGACCAAAAACAACTTGGTGGAGGACTGTGGAGGCTGAGATGCAAAGAATGAACGAGAGTTGGGGCACTGTACGAAGGATGGCCGCCGACCGAACAAAGTAGAATCATATTGTTGTTGCCCTACAAGACGCCACCAGGCGTAATGGCCACTGACTACTTTGAAGGTCGGCGGCTAAGGATCAAAGAAGAAGAAGAAGAAGACTCTCATTATGTTACCTCTGTCAGTATTCTCATTATGTTACCTCTGTCAATACTCTTCATTATGTTACCTGTCAGTACTCTCATTAATTTGTTATCTCTGTAAGTCCTCTCATTATGTTACCTGTCAGTACTCTTCATTATCTTACCTGTCAGTACTCTCATTATGTTACCTGTCAGTACACTCATTATGTTACCTGTCAGTACACTCATTATGTTACCTGTCAGTACACTCATTATGTTACCTGTCAGTACACTCATTATGTTACCTGTCAGTACACTCATTATGTTACCTGTCAGTACACTCATTATGTTACCTGTCAGTACACTCATTATGTTACCTGTCAGTACACTCATTATGTTACCTGTCAGTACACTCATTATGTTACCTTACTGTTTATCTTTATCATGGCACGCAATTTTATGCTACCCCTTTCAGGAAGTTTTGGAAGCGCGAAGGCAGACTTCGACCTTGACTCTCTGTTTGACAAGTCACCAGACAGTGCGTATGCCGACGCGTGAGTAAATAACATTTCGTTTTGTTTGTCTAACTCACTAATTTGTTTTTTCGATTACTTCTAATGTAGTATCTGTAAATATTTTATTACGTTACAAATTATGCAATCTCTCTCTCTCTCTCTCTCTCTCTCTCTCTCTCTCTCTCTCTCTCTCTCTCTCTCTCTTCTCTTCCACGTCAACCATCCTCTCAAGAAAGAGACAACGTATTTGACGAAGTCTTTCCCAAGGGCTGATTTACACTTGTATGTTCGTCTAGGTCATGCTGATTGACCAGCATGTATGTAGTCTGACTTACAAGTCAAGTGGATCGGTTCCTCCAACAAAAAACAATCTACAGAGTTCTAAAAAATTATCACACCAAAAGTCCACCTGCCTTGTATCACACCAAAGTTCACCTGTCTTGTATTAAACCAAAATCCACCTGTCTGTCATCACATCAAAGTCCACCTGTCTTGTATGATACCAAATCTAGCTGTCTTGTATCATATCAGAGGCCTTGAAAACTGCAGCAGAGGTTATATTGACAGAAGAAACGGCAGAGAGACAAGTTGCTTTCTTTACTGATGCACAGTCAGTAATTTCAACATTAAAAAGACAAAATAATACAGACCTGGATGATCTCAGAGTAGTGCTCCACAAACTCTGTCAACGATTCAAAAGTGTTGTGATCCAGTGGATCCCATCTCATTGTAACATCGCCGGCAATGAAGAGGCTGACAGAATAGCAAAAGAAGGTTCACATCTACCTCAGCCTGATGCAAGCATAACTTTTGAGGAGGCAAAGAGTTTTATCAGAATCAGTTACAGAAACAAATGGAATGTAGAACATCCAGGGCACACACAGAATGATGCTTACTACCAGCTCCACAGAAGAGAACAAGTGGTAATCTTCAGACTCCACACTGGCCACAACAGATTGAGAAAACATCTATTCAACAAGCTAAAGATGGGAACTACCGATCAGTGTAACTGTGGCACTGATAAAATGACTGCTGAACATCTGCCTCAAAGTTGCCCCTTATATGTGGTACAGAGAAAGTGCATATGGCCGACGCCAGCTCCTTTCGTGGAAAAGCTTTATGGGGATTCAAATAGCCTCAAACTGACTACTGCTTTCTTTGAGAACATTCAAGTGGACGTCTGAGAGTGTACGAAGAAGAAGACGAAGAAGAAGTATCACATCAAAGTTCATATGTCTTGTAACACGCCAAAGTCCACCTGTTTTGTATCACGCCAAAGTCCACCTTTATGGTATCACGTCAAGTCCACATGTATCACATCAAAGTTCACATGTCTTGTATCACACCAAAGTCCACCGGCCTGGTATCACACCAAAGGTCACATGTCTTATATCACATCAAAGTTCACACGTCTTGTAACACGCCAAAGTCCACCTGCCTGGTAGCACACCAAGGTTCACCTGTCTTGTATCCCATTAATGTGTCTGTAATGTTTTATCGAAGTTTGTAATGTTTCCTAGCTGTTTATAATGATCCAACGCAGTTTGTAATGTTTCAACGCTGTTTGTAATGTTTCAACGCTGCTTATAATGTTTCAACGCTGTTTATCATGATTCAACGCTGTTTGTAATGTCCGAGTATTGGCATAGACAAATATTGATTTAGTATGAGTTTATCTTCTACAATGTTTGTTTATTGATTTGTTTCTTGATCTGACAGTTGCATACATGTAGGCGTAGAGTATCAAGCAGAACTACCAGAGTTCAAAGGTCAGCGTTTTAATGTATCACATCATCTTCATCAATCATCCCATCAACGATCAGTTGCTGTATCATATCATCAGCTACTTCTACAAACCATGAATTACTTCTTCAAATGCTCGAATACTAGGGCAAACCATCAACTGTTCGAACAAAATATCTAAGACTCCAACAAACTATTTACATCTGCTTCAAAGTTGCCCCTTATATGTGGTACAGAGAAAGTGCATATGGCCGACGCCAGCTCCTTTCGTGGAAAAGCTTTATGGAGTTAACCAAACCACCATCTACTGCACCGAACCAAAAATTACTCCACCAAACCAAAAACTACTCAACCAAACCATCATCTATGCTAACAAACTATTTAAGACTCAACAAATAATTACTCCACCAATCCAAAAATTACTCCACCAAACCAAAAAACTACTCAACCAAACCAAACACTACTCAACCTAACCATAATCAACAAATCAAAAACTACTCAAACAACACAAAAACTACTCTACTGAACCATCATCTACTCCACCAAACCAAAAATTACTCAACCAAACCATCAACTTCTCCAATAAAGCATCAGTTATTTCATCACAATAGCTATTACTTGATCAAGTCTTCAATGTTACATAGAGCTTATTATGCCATATGGATGTGAGGCATGAACAATTGGTAAGCAAATGAGATCCAGGAGATCAACGCGCTATGGTAACTGGTTACACCAATGGAAGAAACAAACGCAATTGGGGGGGGGGGGGGGGGGGGGGGGTTGAGAAGGGGAAAGTTGGAACCATTTGTGACAAGAGGAAAGTTGGAACTCCTTGCAACAAGAGGAAAGTTGTAACTCTTTGTGACAAGAGGAAAGTTGGAACTCTTTGTGACAAAGGGTAGTTGAAACTCTTTATGACAAGCGGACTGTTGGAACTCTTTGTGACAAGCGGACAGTTGGAACTCTTTGTGTCAAGCGGACAGTTGGAACTCTTCGTGAAAAGAGGACAGTTGGAACACTTTGTGACAAGAGGAAACTTGGAACTCTTTGTAACAAAAGGAAAGTTGGAACTCTTTGTGACAAGAGGACAGTTGGAACTCTTTGTGACAAGCGGACAGTTGGAACGCTTTGTGACAAGCGGACAATTGGAACTCTTTGTGACAAGCGGACAGTTGGAACTCTTTGTGACAAGCGGACAATTGGAACTCTTTGTGACAAGCGGACTGTTGGAACTCTTTGTGACAAGAGGAAAGTTGTAACTCTTTGTGACAAGGCGACAGTTGAACCTCTTTGTGACAAGCGGACAGTTGGAATCTTTGTGACAAGCGGACAGTTGAAACTCTTTGTGACAAGCGGAAAGTTGGAACTCTGTGACAAGCGGACAGTTGGAACTCATTGTGACAAGCGGACAGTTGGAACTCTTTGTGACAAGCGGACAGTTGGAACTCTTTGTGACAAGCGGACAGTTAGAACTCTGTGACAAGCGGACAGTTGGAACTCTTTGTGACAAGCGGAGAGTTGGAACTCTGTGACAAGCAGACAGTTTGAACTCTGTGACCAGAGGAAAGTGGGAACTCGTTGTTCTTCTTTCTTCTTCTTTGATCCTTAACCGTCGACCGTCAAAGCAGTCAGTGGCCATCACGCCTTGTGGCGTCTTGTAGGGCAACAACAAATTGATTCTACTCTTATCATAGTAATGAGATACCTCAATGAGAAAGTTGGAACACACAATATATATAATTAAAGAGTAATGGGGAAATGCGGCAGCGGAACAGTAAACGGAAATGGTGATAAATTAATAAGTTTCTGTAGCATTAACAAGCTGGTGATTGGAGGAACACTCTTTCCACACAAGGAAATTCACAAATTGAATGGGAAACACCAAATGGTCGGGACAGAAACCAGATAGATCACATCATGATTAATGGTAGATGGAGATATACATTACAGGATGTGAGGGTAAGAACAGGTGCAGATGTGGGAAGTGATCACCATTTAGTAGTAGCAAAACTGAAAGTGAAACTAAGAACGGTAGGACCAACAGTAACTACACAGAAAAGGTTTAACATCAGCAAATTGAAGGACCCCCTTACCAGAAAAACTTGCCATAAGTCAGGAAAAGACATCGACTGATGATATAGACCAGATATTCAACACCATTTCAACAATATATAAGGAAAGCAGCAAATCATGCTTTGGATTCCAGGAAAGGAAGAAGCAAGACTGGATAACACCAGAAACATTAAACACCATAAAGATGAAAAAGGAAAGGAAAAGAAAGAAAACAGAAGCGAAGTTCCCCCAGGTTAAAGCAGCTATATAGCGAACAATACAGTCAGCTGAACAAGGAAGTTAAACGCCAAACCCGAGCCAACAAAAGGAACTTCCTAGACGATCTTGCAAGACAGGCAAAAGAGGCAGCACTGAGAAATGAACAAAGTACAGTATACAAAATAACTAAATTCATCAGCGGAACTCGTTGTGACAAGAGGAAAAATTGAAACGGTCAACTGCAGAGTTCACAAACATCAGTGGAGAGAAAGGGCTATAGAAATGCGTGATCGTCTGCGCCAGTCGGAATAGTACTTGCAGAAGCAGATCTAGAAATATTGTTCAAGACGCTTTTTAGTTGTGGTCTAGACAATCTACGTCGTGATAGCAGGGAAGAAAGACAACTTAACTAATAAGACAGCCCTCAGTTTTTGAGTGAGAGTTGTTTGGGAATAGCGAGATAACAGCGAAGAAAGACAATACAGCATTCTCTTTTTGTGAGAGAGTTGTGTGGGAATCGTTTCCCTGAAATGATTGAAAACATTTCCTGGAATTGAAAGAAAACAAAGAACCAGAATGCAACAGAGAGAAAATCCATAACGACAAAAAACATAGAGAAACATTCTCCACTCAACACCTGGACCCATGCATACACAGATAGATCAGCAACAAATGCAGCAGAAAATGGAGGGGGCTCATTGGAAAAGGAAGGTGGAAATCTACCTCAGCCTGATGCAAGCGTAACTTTCGAGGAGGCAAAGAGTTTTATCAGAATCAGATAAAGAAACAAATGGGACATAGAGCTTCCAAGTCACACACAAAATGATGCGTGCTACCAGCTCAACAGAAGAGAAAAAGTGGTAATCTTCAGACTCCGCGAACTGGTCACAACAGATTGAGATACCATCTATTCAACAAGCTAAAGATATGAACTACCGATCTCTTGTAACTGTGGCACTGATAACATGACTGCTGAACATCTGCTTCAAAGTTACCCAACTTATGTGGAACAGAGAGCGCGCATATGGCCGACACCAGTACCATTCGTGGAAAAGCTCTCCGGAGATTCAAATAGCCTAAAACTGACTACTGCTTTTGTTGAAAACATTCTTCTTCTTCTTCTTCTTCTTCGTTCACCCTTAGATGTCAACTTGAATAAGTTCAAAGAAAGCAGTGGTCAGCCTGAGGCTGTTGATATCTCCGTAGATTTTCTCCAGGAATGGTACTGGTGATGGCCATATGCATTTTCTCTGTTCCTCATATGTTGGGCACCTTTGAAGCAGATGTTCGGCAGTCATTGTATCGGTGTCACAGTCACACTCATCAGTAGTTCCTATCTTTAGTTTGTTGAATAGATGGTATCTCAATCTGTTATGACCTGTGCGAAGTCTGAAGATTACCACTTGTTCTCTTCTGCTGAGCTCGTAATAAGGATCATTTTTTGTGTGGCCTGGATGCTCTTCTTCCCACTTGTGCCTGTATCTGCGCTTGATAAAACTCTTGGACTCCTCATAGGTTATATTTGTGTCAAGTTGAGGAAGTTTTCCCCCTTCCTTTGCCAATCTGTCAGCCTCTTCATTTCCAGGGATGTTGCAGTGAGAAGGGATCCACTGTATCACAACTCTTTTGTACTGCTGACAAAGTCTGTGAAGTGTTACTCTTAGGTCATCCAGTTCAGCATTACTTTGACTTTTCAATGTTGTAATCACTGACAGCGCATCTGAGAAGATAGCTACTGGTCTCTCTGAGCTTTCTTCAAACACTTCCTAAACACTTATTATCTACCCCCATAGAAACATCATTTGCCTGTCAACATCTCATCCATAGGTCAACATTTCTTTTCCTCTTCCGCTCGTTTTTAATGGGAATAATTTGTTTTATATCCATGTAATACTATTATATAATGTAATGTATGTGAGAATGTACCCGCATACCACTGTACTTTAGAGATGTGAATGTTTCCGTTTGCTTAAATGGGTCATGTACATGCAGATATAATTTTTTTTTTTTTTTTAACTCCTGAAAGACTTTTTCTGCTACAGAAGTGCGCAAGAAAGTGTTATTATTATTATTTCAATTTCCGCCAAGAATGTATGGATGTAAGCGAGAATGTGTTTTTGTAATTTTTGTATTGAGGATTGATGACACATTCAAAAATAGTACAGATTAGACGTTTTGACCGCATAAGTGAGTGTCGGTATACATAACTTATTTATTTATTGTTTTGTTTATATTATTTTATTTTTATTATTATTATTTTTCTTCAGTCACTATCTTGTTCATTTTTAAAAAAAAAACCTACTCATTTTTTATTATGATTGTAAACTGTAAATGAATGCTGTTATGTTAACTTTATAATGTTGCTTGCCTTTAAATTAATGCTTAAAGTAATATGTGGGAATAAAAGGATATAGTATGCAAGATTAATTAGAGTGAAAGGGCAGAATGTTAGACGGGCCTGCGCGCCCAATTCTCAACCCTTCGAAAATAAAGTTCGTTCGTTTGTTCGTTCGTTCTTCTGTCATTAGAATTTCTGATGCAGTTATTAAGGCCATGCCCATGCTCTGAAGTTAGTTGAAAATTTCCCTGTTGCGACTGCTATCTTTTTTTGTGTGCCATTGCTTCAGCTCATAAAGACTCCTCCACCCCCATCTTCTGTTGCATTAGTTGCTGATCTATCTGTGTACGCATGGATTCAGGTGTTGCTTGGGTAATGTTTCTCTATATATTTTGTGGTTAGGACTCTCCTTTCTGTTTCATTTTGGCTGTTCTTTTTCTCAATACCAGGAATGTTTTCTATCATTTCAGGGAAGCACTGTTGTTTCCAAATTGGTAGCTTGTGTGCAGTGTTTAAAACATTCAAGTGGACGTCTGAGAGTGTATGGTGAAGAAGAAGAAAAAGTGTGGGAAAGGCGAGATAACAGAGAAAGACAAGATAGCTTTCTGTTGTTGTGAGAAAGTTGTGTATAAATGGCGAGCCAAATCTGGTATTGTAAAAGAAATGTGGGCAGGCTAAATTGTCTGTGGAAGAAAGCGTGAAGTTATTTCCATTGTTGTTTGCAAAGTTTTTTTATATTTGGTTCGTGTGTGTTTTAGTGAGTAGAATTTTGATTGGCGTCGGTACGTAATAGTCGTTATAATTATCGTTTGGGCTAATTACGGAGAATGGTAGTACTACTGTAACTTGTCCGCTTCCAGGACGCCTGCAAAATACATTTACATGCTCTTGCGACGTTGGTTCATGTGACCATTTGCCTTAAATAATAAGGTTGTCAGCCCCATGCACGCCTCTCATTGGTATTTAATGATGACAAAAACAGATGAGTCTTACAGTACGTATAGCTTGGTTGAAAGTTGATGATGTCAGTCAAGGTCGTTGGGTCACCAAACCCAGGACTAGACAATCAACGGTCAAGGTCTAGTGCTTGAAAATCTGCAGTCAAGACACAACAATGTAAAATAGTATCATGATAGTGGTGGGTGCTGGCCTATTAGTGTATCATCTAGCCATCACCTGGTGTACCCTCTCCCTCACCATGTAGTGCTATCATCTTCAATTCTTAACATTTTGAAAATAAAGTTCATCACCTGGCCAGTTTACCACCCATAGTAGTTGTATCATTTACGTGTTGAAAGTTGGTTGGTGTACAAGTAATTATTTTACTACATCATGATAGGTTGATTGGTAGATTATATTTTTGGTGATTTAAACGAATGATGATTAAAGTAAAATTGTTTCAGTCATTATTAATATGAATGTTTTATTTCTGTCCGTTTTAGCTGAGTCCTATTTTGAGCAGTCCACGTCACAGGATGATGATGTGACCAATCTTTTGTGGGCGCCATCTTCCCAGGGAGACAACGACGACATTGCAAGTAAGTTCTGACATTACCAGCCTGTCTCTGTCACGCGCGGCCTTGAAGTGTGAAGAAAGTTGTAGTCACATACTGAATAATGTCACAGGCTGATATTGATCTTGTTTGGGAACATAATCATCATGTGCAGGATACTGTAATAAGTTGTTTGATACTGTAATCATGTTCTGCAAATTACTATTACAAATAATATATCTATTCTCTGAGCCATTATTAATGTGGGAATTTGATAAGGTTCTTTCTTGTCTAAGGTGTAACTTTCTGACATAAAGTGGTTGCTGGCTCCATGCATTAAAGTTGTTGCTGCAGGACATTTCCCAACATTTGTGGCACCGTTTTGCATGTGTGGGAATGTAAACCGATGGTGTTGTCACGTGTTGGCAATTCCATAGAAAGTGACTGGCAGAACATCTTCGTCAAAGTTACCCAACATATATGGAACAGAGCGAACTGTCGCATATTGGCTTGACACCAGTACCATTCGCCGCCAATGGAAGCTCTACCGTGAAGATTTCAAAAGAGCCTAAATACTGACTAGTGCTTTTGTTTGAAAACATTCAAGTGGACGTTCGGACAGTGTATTAGTCATTGATGAAGAAAATGAGTGTGGAGAGTTTCGAGATTAAACCAGGGAAGAAAGTACAAGACTATGCTTTTACTAATATGAGGTGAGAGGGTTCTGTAGAAATGGTGATCCAAATCTGATATTGTAAAGAAAGAGTGGACAGGCTAAATTGTCTGTGGATCAGTAAGGGTGATGTTATTTCCATTGTATGTTTGCAAAGATTAATTGGGGGGTATATTGTGGTTCGTGTGTTTGGTCGTGAGGAGAAAGTGTCCTGATTGACGTCGTTACGTATATTGTTGTTATAATGGGTGGTATTTGGCGGGAAGTACCTGACGAATGGTAGTAGTACTGGGTAAACTTGTCCGCTATCCAGGATGCCTGCAAAATTACATTTACGAATGGCTCTTGCGACGTTTTCATAGTTGATGTTTTGTCATGTGTGTCGCGATTTGGCACTTGCAAAGAATGAATTAAAGGTTTGTCCTAGCCCCCATTGCACGCCTCTCTTTGGTGGTAATGTTTAATTATGGACAATAATATTCAGATGAGTTTGTCCCTTTCTACAGTTTACGTAATAGCTTGGTTTTGGTTTGGAATAGTTGTTAGTTATGATTTACAGACAAGGTCCGTTCTCGGTGGGGTCACCAAACCTGGACGTAGACAAATCATACTGGTCAAGGTCTAATGCTTGTTGAAATATCGGCAGTCAAGACCACAACAGATGTTTAAAATTGTGGGGGGGAGTATCATGATGTTGGTTGGGTGTGCTGGCCTGATTTAGTTTTGTGTATCATCTTGCCATCACCTGGTGTAACCCTCTCCGTCTACCATGTAAGTGCATATTGCTATCATCTTTGTCTGTATTCTTAACATGTTTTGTAAAAAAATAAGTTCGTTCGTTCCGTTGCAATCACCTGGTCTGTCCAGGTGTTTACCCACCCAGTAGTACGTGTGTATCATTTTACGTGGTTTGAAAGTTGGTTGCTGTTGTGTTTTGGTTACAAGTAATATATTTTTACTAACATATGATAGTTGATGGTTGTAGTAGTGTTTTATATTTTTGGTGTGAAGTTTTTTGTTGTGTGGTTTTTAGATTATTTCTTTTGTTTTAATTAAAGAATGATTGAATTAAAGTAAATTTGTTTCAGTCATTATATTAATATATTAGAAGTGGATGTTTATATTTCTGTCACGTTTAAGCTGAGTCCTCTGATTGGATTTGAGCAGTCCCAACCGGGTCACAGGATGATTGATGTGACCAATCTTTGTGGGGCCCTCCGGCATTCTTCCTCAGGGAGGGACAACGGACGACATTTTGCAAGTAAGTTCTGACATTACCAGCCTGTCTTTCTGTCACGCGCGGCTTTTTTTGAAAAAAAAATTAGTGTGAAGAAAGTTGTAGTCACATACTGAATAATGTCACAGGCTCTGATATTGATCTTGTTTGGAAACATAATCATCATGTGCAGTGATACTGTAATAAAGATTGTTTGATACTGTAATCCATGTTCTGCAAATTACTATTACAAATAATTATCTATTTCTGATGGCCATTATTAATGTGGGAATTTGATAAGGTTTCTTTCTTGTCTTAGGTGTTGCAATTCTTGACATAAAGAGGTTGCTGGCTCCATGGCATTAGTTTCCACGTTTTATGACATGCTTAGGAAATCAGTAAGATTTTGTTTTTTGTCTCAGTGACTATCACCTCATAGAGTAGGCTAATTCTCCTCCAGCCAAAAATGGGTTTATCATTGGGTAAAAAATTTAAACATTAAAAATAAATAACGAGCTTGTTGTAGACATCAAAATTTGGCCACAAGTTACAAGAGGATATTAAAATATTTTATGATGAACAAAGTTTACTTTTATAAATTTTAATGTTTTATGTGAAAATAATTAACTTTACATGAAGTGATGAAAAAAAAAAATGAAAGGAAAACGCCCCCAGTGCACATGTGGAATGAATTTTTTCACTCACATAAAAAGTGCAAAGAATTGCCCCAAACACAGAGATGATGTGCATAACATTTTCTACCTATGGCGTGAACAGCCCAAAAATGTCTACCCCAATGAGCTTTGTAGATATGAGACTCCTTGCATATATTTGACCTCCTTTTAAATAGCACCGAAATTTTAGAAATTTGTATAATAAGCAAAAATCTCTGTTTACAGTAGTATCGGGGGGGGGGGGGGGGGGGGGGGGGGGGGGGGGGGGGACAATGTAGAGAAAAAAGTGGATGTTCATGCCCATAAAGGGATGAACATGGGGCTTATAAGTGTGCGAAAAATTTGAAGGGCTATAATCTTTAAAATTGTAGAGAAAATATCACGGAACTGTGAATCAGCACGCCCTGTTTTAGTTAAAGGATTAGTTTTTATAAAATTAATAAAAACCATTTATCTTAAAATTCTTTGAACTTTGTTATCTTATAAAAAACTATTTACAGATTAAAACACATTATTCAAAAATGGAATATCGAAGTAAAAAAGGTTATAAATATTTAAACACAAATTATTAGATGCAATATCAAAAATAACACTTTTTTGTCTATTTCTGGGTGTATATGGCCCCCTTATCGCTCCAAACTTGCTCTGTGAGTGTACTCAGTTATCCCTCTTGTTTGATGCTATCAACTCATTTTTTTGTGATGTGTGATCTTATTTCTAGGTGCATTACTATCAGGAGTTTTCTTGGCAGTGCGGCGGTCAAGGGCGGTGGAAATAAAACCCCTGGAATATTTGCCCTTACACTTACTACATCATTCTAAAGGGGACATCAACGTTAGTACTTTTGTTGACATTATTTTGAGTTATTCCTTTCTTGTAAATGTAGCGACATCAGATACGATCGCACATATTGTTATGCCCAGAAATATATCTTTCTCATATATCATGACAAAATAATAAGTCCAACACAAAACTACATTAACAACCCTCAACCATTATTCCAATAATTAAATAAACAACACAGAACTATCTTATATATAGTACAAAGATCAACGGCGCTAAAAAATCTCATTGGGTTAGTAAAAACAACATAAACTAAGCCTTACATTACATACAAACAAATGAAAAAAGCGCTTTTTGCTCTATCTAATTAGTGAACACAACACTGAAACTAGCCTTACAATTATATGTTCCGAGCTCAACACTCTAATATCTATTTCCTTATAATCTACTACAACATCACTGTGTGCAACCTCCATCGCGATTTCGCTCATTACGATATGAAGTGTGTCTGTACTGTGAGAGGCAGATTTGCGGTGAATTATTAAAATGGCACACTCGAATTATGATCTGAAAGTTGTTGTTGATGCTGTCAGGACATTTATACGATCATATGTGAGCACCTGTTTCACACACCACACAAGGTGCGAGTCGTTGACGCTGGGGGTGTGGAAGTCGAGGTTCTATGGTGTGTGGTTGTGTGGTGGGGTCCTGGGGGAGGGTTGTGGGGGGTGGGGGGGGGGGTGAGAGGGGGTTGTTGGGGGGGGGGGGGGGGGGGGGGGGGGGAGGGGATGGCTGACATCGGGGGGGGTGGGGGGGTGGGGGGCGGTGGGGGGGCGGGGGGGGGGGTTGCGGGGGGGGCTGCGGGGGGGGGGGGGGGGGAGGGGGGGGGGGGGGCTGCGGGGGGGGGGGGGGGAGGGCGTGGGGGGGGGTGGGGGGGTGGGCGGGGGGGGGGGGGGGCGGGGGGAGTGGGGGTGTGTGGGGGGGTGGGCAGGGCGGGGGGGGGAGTGGGGGGGGGGGGGGAGGGGGGGGGGGGGGGGGGGGGGGGGGGGGGGCGGTGGGGGGGGGGGGGAGGGACGTGTGGTGATTGAGTTGGGTGGGGCAGGGTGTTTGGTTTACGTCGTGGTGAGGAGGGGGGGGGAGGGTGGGAGGTGAACCAATAAAAATGGTGTGGGGGAGGGGGAGGGGGGGGGGGGGGGTGGGTGGGTTTAACATTGTATGGTGTGAACGGGTTTTTTGTTTTGTGAGTTTTTTTTTCTTTTAGGTTTTTTTTCAGTTGAGCTAATTTTTTTATTGGCTACTTTTTTTTTTTTTTTTTTTTTATTGGGCATTTAGGAGGCATCATTTTACCGGGCATAGGCATTTTTTCGACAGTTCTTTGAACTTGGTCAAGGTATAATGTTAGCTCATAGTCAGCGTAATGTGCATAACAATTATTTGTTGCGAGGTAGTAGTCATTAGGGAAGCGTTGAGCCCTATAAAGTCCGTCAATTGGGGGGGGGTGGACAATCCAGGGCTGAGACATATGAGGTGGGGAGGGGGGAAAAGTCATATACAGATTTTTTAAGGGAAGATCAATTCGAGTATGTGGTGGTGCTAAATACCAGTTGAGATGTTCAAAATGGGACAGAAGAATTTTGACGGCTACATCTGTGGTCTCGCGGAACGTTATGAGTGAAGACCACCGGAAGGTAAATGGTGTAGTTTATATCCACAGGTGGCCGTAGAGAGAGTTAGCAAGTAGAAAAGGTAGGACGGATCAGTGTATAATTAACACAGTGTCCATGGCCCCCCATTTCTGACACCGTGGATATGTCGGCGCAACCTAAGCCCCCCCCCCTTCGATCCCCCGTCCCCCCCCCCCTCGAATATCTAGTGCCACCCGATGTAACAAAACTGGTTGTGGTTGTGTGTCGCCAATTATCCCCGTGGGGGGTGGTGGTGGGTACTGTGAGTGCCGAGTGGTTAAGGGGTGGGGGGTTGTGGCGTCCGGGCGGGGGGGAGTGGGTTGGCGGGAGTGGGGTGGGGTGGGGTGGGGGGTGGTGCGGGTGGGGTCAGGGGAGGTAATTACGGGGGGGGGGGTAGTGGCCGCGGCGGTTTAATCGGGGTGCGGCTGGGGGGTGGGGTGTGTGGGGGCGTGGAGGCTGGGCCGGGCACCGGGCCGGGGGGTGCCCGGTGTGTGGCGATGGGTGGGGGGGGGTGGGGGAGGGGTTGGGTTTGGTTGTGGTGGTGCTGTGTGGAACTTTACAGTTAAATTATATAATGTTACGTTGCAATAAATAATAACTTGTTGTTTTTTTGTTGTTGTTGGTCCAGAACTTACTTCTCTCATGGCAGAGCCTCCTTTGTTGCCTGTTGCCTTCCAAGGAGCCTTACTACAATATTAACCGGTTAAGAACATTCATGCGCTGTGCTAAATGATCTTGTAAACCGTATGTCAGTCAAGATTCATGCGCTCATGTTTCTCTAAATCCTTTCGAGAATAATACGTTCCCCCCCTGTTTTCCAACTTCATGCCCTCGCATGTGATGATATCACTTATATCTGTATTAGTCATTTTATCAACATGGTCCCAAGCTCTTACTCTAGTCGTCATGCGGTTACCAACGATCTGTCCTCCACACCTCAAACGCCATCGATGTCCTCACACACAGTTCTACACCACATGTGTTTATTCACAACTTTGTGTGTGGTCGACTTATGAAGCAATAATTCACTGAGATGTATTTCTCTGAGATATATAGATTGTATGTCTTTGTAATAGTGCCTCTTTTCCGGTGTTTCTGTTGTTCTCACCATGTTCCCATCCCTCTTGGTGGGAAGTTTCTTTTTAACTGTAAGGTAACGCCTTTTGTACATTTTCACCCTGCGCCATTCTCTTTATATTGATTCATCTACTACATGTCTTGTGCTGTCGTGAGTATACCGTTTCGTCTGTTACCCTGATTTACATTGCATCCTGTACCCTGATTGACATGTCATCTTTACCTTGATTTACATTTCCACTTTGCCTCTATTTACATTTCATCTGTGTACCCTGAGTTACGTGTTCATACTGTACCCTGAGTACAATGTTTCATCTTCAGCCCGGACATTTACATGTTCATCAGCTGTTACCCCTGATTTTCATATGTCATGCTGGACCCTAATTTACAATGTTCACTTTTTATCTTGCTAAGTTCATCACAATGTTTTCCGAATCTGACATGTTCGCTGTTCAATCTCTTCCTTTCAGATCCCAGACCTGTTTTACTGTTCTTCTCTTTTACTTTGTGGTTAAGAATGTCACAAGTTAGTGTTCCTTCTCTCACATTCATTGTTTTAGAATCTGACTAGTGTTCTTTCTACACATCAGTGTTTTAGAATCTGACTAACTGTTCTTTCTCCTGCCATTTTCAATTTGTTTTAATATCTACCTACTGTTCTTTCTCCACTTCCATTGTTTTAGAATCAGACGGCAGTTCTTTCTCGTACTTCATTATGTTAGAAGCTGACATTTTACGGTTTTGTCTCTTACTTCATTGTTTCTAAATCTGACAATGTTTATTGTTCATTTGTCTTACTCTAATGTTTTTAAAATGTGACCATGTTTACCTTTCACACATTTTTGAGTTTCACTAACTGAGATGTTCACTTCGTCTACTGTTCACCTCTTGTTTCAGAATTTGATGCTGGAGTTCTGAAGAAATGCCAAATTTACGAGCTATTTTGATTCATCGGAAAAGATTTTTACAAGGTGGTCGCATAACGTAAGTTTGCTCATTACTGATAAATGTTAACACGTTTCTCTGCCTATTGGTTGTTAAGAAAGACAATCTTTAGAATGCGTTTTTTTTGTGTTTAGTGTTTTAGACCTTGACAAATTAGGAACTTGACTGACAAATTTAACAAAGAGAGAAATATGCAGAGTACTTGTTGGTTTGTTGACTTCATGTTCTGTAAATATTATCTGAGTCATTTAGAATGTTAAGTTGTCAAGTATTACAACGATGGTTAATAGCGTTAGGTATGATGTTGAATGTTTAGCATTCTCACAGCTGCACGTGGAGTAGACCAGTATCAGGAAGCCGAAATTAGATTAGATTAAAATTATATCCGAAAATAATAATACAAGTCAGTGACACAAACAACAACACAGCGACAGATGTAATAACGGTCAGGCCTGTCTATGTGACACTTTGATGTTATATATGACAAGTGTGAATTGTCTACTTTACACGTGACTGTAACTGTACAAACCAAGTCATATTACGAGATACATAAACAATCAGATGTGATGACCCCTTAAGTCAATACATTATTGTCTACTCTAAACAGTAACACTCAGATTTAATTGATAGTCATGTCTATCATTTTCTTACACAGTATACTTGAGTGTATTGAGTAGATTTAATATTAATCATTTTAAATATTATAAAACGTTTATCAAAATGTTATTATTCTACAGTTTTCATACTCATATAGCATTTACAAATCGTATCTACTAATTTAATTTTTTCAATTCGTGAAATTGCTGTGACAGGTGGGAATTACACACAACTCTGTACAAACAGTGTGTATACAGTTTTATGACCTTGTGGAAGAAGGATTGTCCTGACGGCTACAAGATTACTACATCACGGTTCGAAGACCTGGACCGAATGGTAACTGCGTGGAAAAAAACAGGTAAAGCAAAAGCATCCAACAAACGCCCTTCTAACCATCCTAACAGCACCAAACAACGTCCACAACACCCGCGGACAGGCGCGAAAGCAGCAGCGGCAGCAGCGCTGAAGGGCAGCATGGAATCACGCCGACCAGCAGCACGACAGCAGCACGGACAGCAGCAGCACATCAGCGAATCTCACCCTATGGGCCAGTACAGCACTTCCTAACGAAGGAGTGAGGATCACATGGAGTCAGTGGAGTCAGCAAACTGTAGTGTGACCTGGAAAAGCTGAGACAACACACAATGTAAGCCAACGTTTTATGATAACCATAAATATGTAGGTGCAATTGTTTGACATTGAAATAAATTATTTCGTGAATTAAAATCACCTTCTGAAGAGAGGATGGGCTAACTTTAGCTAATCTTATACAGAATAGCCAGTGTCGAAGTATTTACAATATTAATCATGCGCCCTACGGTGTTTTTTATTTTTTTGTTTTTTTTTTGGTAATAACTTGTTTTTCATGATACAATTAGTCCAACCCTCATACACATCCATACAATAGTCACCCCATGACGAACAAGTAAAAAATTCTTGTATGTTCTAAAATAAACACACAAGCTTGCACTAAGAAGTAGACATGACTTGTTTTTGTTGGTCTAGTTTGTCTTCCAGTCGCGCTGACCCCGCAGTTTGTCAGTGGCAACTGTAAAAACCCCCAAACGATCAACGACCGTGGGGTCCATTCTAACTATATCCCTGCACTTTTGAGATTGTCACAAAACGTGAGTCAAGTGTTTCACAGGTTGCCGTTTGCGTGTCCAAACATTTATTATTATTGTTGTCCTAGCTGTGGACCTATGCTGGATGCCGATGGTTACTTTAGAGCGAATAGGAGGCACTGCAAGTCCATATGATTAAGTTTAGATTTTGTTATTGGTTTGTTCAGATCGAACATCATCTCAAAGCTCCAGTAGTACAAACCCAATAACTGCTACGCCATCCAATAAGCAAAGCGTCGAAGGATATGGGACTCTAAAATGTTTTCCTGTTGCACTCTGGTTGTACAAGTATAATACAACGGATGCATCGTCTCATAACGTTCATACCCCTGCTGGTCTTAGCACGTAATGACAAACTCCCGCAAATCTAAGCCTTCGAATGATTATCATCACGATTACAGTGTCATTCTCTAATAGGCCAGATCATTCCATTGTCCTCAGTAATCTCTCCCTTGTCCATATCTAAATACACGATACTATAGGTGTTCTCACTGAAAGCTAGTCTATCACCTCTTTATCGGCCGCGTACTCCTGCATGACCAGGACAGTAGATCCACACCAGTTCTTAAGATTCGAGGCCTCTATAATGGAGGTTTTCCATTCATAGCCGTAGCCATCCATTTTGGATCTTCTTGAATGCCACGGGCCCCAACTGAGAGTCTCACACAATGACAGCCCCTTGTTACTGAAGTTTTCAGACAACAACCTTAAAGCCAAAGTAGAGCGGCCTCTCACCAACCATCCGTCATGCTAGCTGTAGGTTGTTGTCATGTAGGCCCCTCGTGCTATGTTCATGGCGACGATCATGCCCTTAACTCTAGACCAGGGGGGTAAATAAAGGTCGCCCATCCCAATATTCTTCACCCACCCACTACATAACTCATCATTGTACAACTAATGGCATCATCACCGCCAGGCATCTGGCGGACTTTATCAGTTTGATCAAACTTTTAGCTCTGTTTTCCCACTGCCCCTTGCTCTGCTTTCTCTGCCATCGGCTGATGATGAATTATTGGCAGGTCGTCAAGTTCCTCACCTTGACTTACTCCACTCTCCCTCTGAATATATTTTCAAATGTGGACATCATATATTCCCCTCTTGATTCTTGCTATCTTAATGTCAGTCTTGTTCCTGTTTTGGGCGTGCCTTGTCTTGGCTACCCGCACATAAGCTTTAATCTGAGGCCATCGCATGTCTGATTAATCAACAGCAACTCCAGCATGTACGCCATTGTCACAATGGAGGGTAACTCAGTACAGCCCACGACAAAAACGGCATCCTTGAGTTAAATTTCATATCCCATTCGTGATAATTGACTATAGAAATACGCCCCTGAGGTGACATCCATCAACGGCTTGTTTTTTCCTGGTTTCGAACGTTTCCCTCACTCTTTTCTGCTTTGCCATGAGAGCTTCTTTTCGCCCATTCCTGAAGTGGTGCCTAGAGAGCATCGCTGACTTGGTTCTTCATCCCCTCGAGGTTGCTAGAATTATTTCAGTACACCATGTCTCGCTTGCACCTCGTTGTACCTCAGCTGCTGTCGCCCAACTTTCGTCAGCTGCATCTGCTAGTTGGTCCCATAAGAAATATCTTTTGGATGCGACCATCGTTCCTTGAGGAGGACATGGCCAAGCCAGCGTAGTCTTTGCTGTCTAAGCAGTGTCAATACATCCTTTGAAGCCCAGCACGTGACAACACCTCGACATTTGTCACCATCTTTCAAGAAATGCCAGGATGTGGCGTAGGCTTCGCAGATGGAAGGGTTTGATCCTTCATTCTTGCTAAGCAAAGGTGCCCAAGTCTCTCTGCCATATAGAGTGTGCTGTAACGCATGCGATATATACAGACCGCACTTTGTCTTGTTGTGAAGTTTGGTGTTCCACAAACACACGTTTTTGTTGAGCGGCAAATGCGACACGCAGCCTTTGCCATGCAGCTAATCAATTTATGTTCCCAGAGAGCGTTTTGTCGCATGATGGTCATACAACCCCGACAGGTATGTGAAATGCGGCAGCCTCTGCCAATTTTAAATGTATCGATACTGATAACTGGTGCAGCACCCACATCCTCTGCCCCAAAAAAAGCCCACATTTGTTTTTCTTTAAACTTATAGTAATACCGAAAGTCCCTGCATGCTAGGGTGAGGCGATTTCATCAATATCAGTCGCTCCTGTTGTGACCCGTTCTGATATTTTTTTTTCTTCAGTCTGGAGTTAAACATTCTGCCACTCTGACCTAGTTTGAAGGCATATTCTGTTCAGTAGCATATCTGTATCATGTTTCAAGAGCAAGCAATGAATAGTCCGAAGAGGTAGGAGCCATGATGCAGCTTGTTAACGACATTTGCTGTATGGTCAAGGGCAGTGATGTGCATAAGGACTGTCCCTTCATGTCTTTTCCATTAGGAATGACTTTATCATTTCCTGAGTACTGTAATTTCTTTCAAATACATGTTTATAAGATAAGAGGCCCCTGTGAGCATTAGTTGTTTCACTGAAATCTATTCATACATCGATGTTTAAAGTATTTTTGTTTACTCAATAGCTTTCATACATCCATGTTTGAGTATATGATTTTTTAGTGATATCCTTCATAGCATCGAGTGTTTGAGTACTTGTTTGTCTTACTTATTATCTTCATAAAGTCCATGTTTTGAGTAGCATTGTTGCCATAAGTTATGTACACATTTCTGGAATATTAAGAATGAAATGAATTAAGGCATTTAAAACACAATTAACACGGGCTTAAAATAGGACACCGGTTTCTGAATGACGTGTAAGGTTGTTAGGTGTTGTTGTTCCCAGCTGAACACTCTGTTTGTTGTTGTTGCTCCCAGCTGAACAATCTGTGTTCTATAATCAACACTTTTATTGTGTTATTTACCTCCAGGTGTATCGGTCAATGAAAAGTTTGAAGTGTCACATGCGCAAACACACGAAAAAATCACAGTCCAGCCCTAGTACGTCACCTCGGACTCCGGTTTATGACCAGGGTGGAGAAGAGATTTTTCCATGTCAGCTGTGTGACAGGTAGGTCGGGTAGTGTATTAGTTACTGTGATTGTTATCTTCACCACTTGTCGGTCACTGTAAGTTACTTGTTAATATACTGTACAGACGTAATACAAATAGCACAAGTTACTTGTTAATATAACGTACAGCTCCAATATAAACATCGCAGATTAAAAATTTGCTAACATACTAAATATATATCTAACACAAACATAGTTTGTTAATTTGTTAACATAATTTTAAAGATTGTAAGTTAGCACAAAATGAAGAAACTTACTTTTAACAGGACGTAAATCTTGTAATAAAAGTTACACAGATGACTTATTAGTATAATGGAAGTCAATGCTAGGTCATAATTTAACCTGTTTGTCTATTTTTAGCTGCAGTAGTCTCCAGTCACAACCAATGTTTTCTTCTCATTTTTGTAGGGTGTTTCCCAAAGTAAAAAGTCGCAGTGCTCATATGAAAAGTCACAAGATGGCAGAAAAAAAGCTAGAAAGACCAGAGAATATTTAAGTTAGCTGTCAACAGGGGAAAAATCTGGAACTATGTGTCACCTTGTATTTTAGCAACAGATGATAGATAATAGGGCATTACACTCAGAAATTATTGGTTTTTTGTTTAGTCATTAAGATGCTGAAAGTACTTCAGGTGTTTGATATGACAGGTGTGTACAATTGTTCACATTTTCCACACATAAAGATGTTTTGCTCATAAAATACTGAAGAATTTATTCTCCTCTCACATTGAAGTTTTCGATATTAACAAGAAAACCAGTAACAACTAACACAACCAGACGTTCCTGCATTTCCGACCAGGAAGAGTAACTCCAGTCTTGAAGTTAAATGATCACACTAACTCATAAAAAAAACTTGACCTAGTATGTTTGAAGTCTCTAACACTTCACTCCTTCACTTCACTTCTGCTACGGGACTACATTTATCTATTTACTGACTTCGAGTCACATGACCAGAGATAAATTGTTGTTGGGTCAGTCCCGTTTCACAGTCCAGCCATCAGTCCCGGTAGGTTATCATAATTTTTTTGTAAGGTCAGTTCCCGTTCACAGTCCATCCATCAGTCCTGTAGTTATCATAATTGGTTGTTGTTTCTCAGTCCAAGGCAGTTATCATAAGCTGTTTGTTTTTGGTCCAGTCCCGTTCACAGTCCAGCCCATCAGTCCTGTAGTTATTCATATTTTGTTGGGGGGGAGGTTAAGTTCCCAGGTGGTCTACAGTCCCCATGCCATGAGTGGCCAATAGAGTTTATCATTTATTTGTTTTGTAGGCTCTGAGTACAAGTGCTACCAGTACCCATGCCATTCATAATCCGGGTGATTTTCTTGTTTTTTGTTGTTGGAGGCTGTCAAGGGATCACAGTCCAAGCAATCCAGGTGACCGGGCAGTGGGGTAGGGTGCTATAATTTGTGTGGGGGGGTGGAGTCCCGTATCACGTGGCTCCAGTACTGCGCATGTCATGTAGATGGTTGGGTGCAATTTCGTGCGGTGTTGTATGTGGTATGATGGCCGAGGGTATCGAATGGATGTCATGTGAGGGGTGGTGTTGCGGTGAACATTATTTTTGGTTAGTTGGGCATTTTCCCGTAGCGGCATGACAGTAGAGTCATGTTCCTGGTAGTCTAACAATATTGTTGTGTTGTTCATTCGGTCCAGTGTCCCGTATTCACAGTCCACTGCCAGCATTCGTAGTTATGTATCATTAATTTAGTTATTGTGTCAGTTCCCGTACAACAAGTTCCAATAGCAATCCGTCAATGTAGTATATACCCATAATTTGTGTGGGTTGCTGTCAACGTCCCGTTTAACAGTCCCGCCATCACGTCATGTAGTAGTTATTCATATTTTCGTTTGTGGGTCCCCAGGTCAACGTTCTACAGATCTCCAACCTTAAGTCCTGTAAGGTGTCGATATATTTGTTGTTTGGGGGACAGTTCCCGTTCACAGATGTCAAGTCGTTATCTGTACTTGTTAGTGTATCATAATATTGTTGTTAAGGTTTTTATAGGTGCAGGTTTACAGTCAAAGCTAATTTCAGTAATTGATAGTGTCATCATAATTAATTGAGTGTAGGCGTCAGTCACGTTTCACTGTCTAGCTTTAATGTCATGTTAGTTTTGAACTTTTTTTTGTGGGTTGGGTCTAGTTCACACGTTTTCTTGCCTGCACATCTGTCATGTTGTTATTCAGTTCGCTGGGGGTTGGTAAGTCCTTTATACTGAACAGCGTTCAGGTTTGTAAGTTTTTAATTTCCACTTAGCGAGCCATCTGGGATGCAAGCGTGCCACCATCTGCATCTGGTCCACAGGAAGGCTGGCTTCCTTGCATGTTCCTCCATTGCGCGGGCTCGTGTTAGTGGTTTATGTGCTATTTCGTTTTATATGATGAAAATTAATCAACTTCCATATATTAGTGGTCTTGTCAAGACATTGCTCGAATGGTGCTTAGTATTTAGTTCCATGTTTCAATATGGAGCTCAAAGTAAAAGAGGGGGAGCGGGGGGGGGGGCTGAAAAGTGATAAAGATGAACTTCTATTTGTACTTCATGCAGTTCAATAATTTGTCGATCGATATTTCTCTTGTAATCTCTGTGAGTGTTGTGAGCTGATGCGTGTGTTGTGTTTCTTAGAGGTAACACATCCAAGTTCTTCCTACATTGTCGTCGCCGGCTTTGTTGCTTAGCATGTCTTCCAGTTCCATCAGGATTGTAGCGGGGATACGACGCTTCTGTTAAGTTCTTCTGTGTCCTTTAAGTACCAAATACAGTTCACTAGGTAATGAGTTAAGATTTTATTTCCGGGTCAAGCATGTCTTCAGCACAACAGCTCACCCCCGCCGGTCTTTTGAGGGTGAATGTTACATACATTGTGTATAGTGAGTTTTTGAGTCTCATTGGTCACTAGTGTACACAAGCTAACGATTATCCTGTGACGACGGTGTCCACACAGAA
>JAMPIV010016386.1:0-93546 GCA_024509875.1 Oreohelix idahoensis
ACTTTGTAGCGGCTCCTCTTATGGCCTGGGAAAGATTCAAGTTCCACTTCTCCGTTCTTCAAGTCCAAACCCAGTTGCAAAGCGTTTCGAAGCGTCTAAAAAGGCGTCCATGGTATCGATCCTGTTCTGAAAAAGGTTCCAGCGGAAAGTTCAGCATTGGGTGGCGCAGGTTGCAAAGTAGGCACAACCACTGATCGGGGTGAGTACCCTCCATCACAGTTGAAGCCGCTGCGATTTTTTGGCCTCTCTTGGCCTAATGGATATGAACGCAGTTTTCCATAATCCAGATATACCAGGTTCGAAACCTGCAGCAGCGGTTTGTAGCAGATCGCGCTATGTGGATTTTTAACAATGGTATAAGCGCCGTACCGTATTCATAAAGCATTGGCAAACTACTGAATGAAAAAAAATTGCATAGAAAAATCACAAACAGATCAATAAAAGCTGAGGTTGATTGCCACT
Source organism: Oreohelix idahoensis (assembly GCA_024509875.1). Classification (NCBI taxonomy): domain Eukaryota; kingdom Metazoa; phylum Mollusca; class Gastropoda; order Stylommatophora; family Oreohelicidae; genus Oreohelix; species Oreohelix idahoensis. The sequence continues at coordinate 463 of JAMPIV010016386.1, forward strand.
TCCTGAAAGAGGAAAATCAACTAACTAATATTTAAATAGGTCCATACCCTGATTTCCAGTTGTCTTCATCTAACTGCATTCTCAGATGCGGCTTTCTCATTAACGCTCCACTGCTTCTGCCTTCTTCTTTCCGCACCGCCTGCTTCGCAGCACTTTCCGCTCTCGCTGCTTTTGCTGGCTTTTTCCGCTCCTGCAGCTTCGGGTCTGCTGCGGCTTTCTTCCATTTTAAGTTTCTGCATTTCAATTTCTCTTGCATGGAGTTTCATCAGTCTCCCTCGCTTAACATATTTCCATCAGGTCTTTCCACTTAAACCGTATTCACGCCCTGCGTCCATAAACAGTCAAATTTTGTGCAGCATCTGCCAAGATATGCAGTACGGGTATGTGCGAAGGGGAAAAATTGGCAGTGACCTCCAAACAAATTTTAATAGACTCGCCCAATAATTATCACTTAAAACCAAGCTAGGTTTAAATCATAATCAAGTTCAAATAGTTCTTAAAAATCACTCACTCAGCGTAGTCAAAAAAATGAAGTATCAGATTATCTCGAAGTTATTTATATCTATGAAAAATTTACGTAAATATTTGATGATAACAAAGTGCTCCTAGCAGTTTACGAGAATTTTAAAATTTCAGTTCCCGACAGTATCCTCTGTTCTCAAAAAGTGTTACTCTGTCCGATATTATACTCAATTTTAAAATGTATCACTCGAGCTTTAGAGATATTAAATGATCCCCTATGAATTAGATAAATTATAATAATAGGTCAGTCCTACAAAAGATAATCCCTCTAAACACCAAAAACCAATTTTGCAATTTTCGCAATTGTAATGGCAGGGATAAAAATGTATGTAATCACACTTCTAAGTCCGCATTCACTAATTCCCATGACGAGCGAACCCCATATTCCGTGTGGTGAGTACTGGGCAACTACAAACATTAGTTTTTGCCAGGAAATAGTCCTATGAGATATTTAAAATAACTAGAGACTCGTAACTAATATCTGCTTAACGTATTCCGTAAAAAAAACTACCGTTGTAGTTTCCCAGATACTCACCAGAAGCACAGGAATGGCTCGATTGCTTTCCACTAGGGACAGTGTTTTCTAATTAAATTATGGAAAAGAGTTCTGTTTCCCCACGTACGATACTCTTAGCTTCTGCCCTTATAAATCACCGTAAAGAGAAAAGCCACCAAACTCATCTGGAGTAGCACAGAAAGGTTCCTATAGTTGAATATGTAACAACCGACCAGCACGAGATGATACATTAACAAACTCGTGAAATTATCAAACGAGCGTTGGGTTTATATTAATGAAATTTATTCACACATATTGGGTTAGTAATGTTCAAGAAACGTGATGATGGTGAATTAACTATTCACAGACAAATACTCTGATGAGATTTTTTTATTGAACTAGTTAATTTTAAGTACTAGTTATTTACGAATGAACTCAGTTTTAAAGTGAATATGATTCTGGCCGATCTATTAATTTGTTTTAGGTCACGCAAAATTGTGAGTCCTGCTCAAACCACTGACTCATGTGTCCATGGCAAGAGCTTCTCCAAAAATTTGAGGAGTTTAATGACAGGCTGAATAAGGTTAAGTGAAAATGTCCTATTGTATATACCGTTATGTCGAGTGGGGATCTCTAATGCCGATGAGGACATTCTGAATTAAACTGTTGTCAAAGCAACAACGAAGTACACAGACGAGATAGCAAGTGGATATACCCAGCACGAGCAATATGAAGCCCACAATCTCCTGTAGTGTTTGATCCCACAGATAGCATAGCACTTCAACATGCACAACTGAAAGTTCAAGACTGACCATCAATAAGCTCAAAAGGGTCACCTGGCCAGCCTGTAAGATACCATCCCCGCTCAAATGTGGGCCTACGTGCCAACCTGCCACCCAACCTGTAGACGTCCGCTGAACCTATTCAATAGGATAGTACCATGATTCGATACAATAAATTATATAGTCCGCTTCGAACCTTTGCAACACGTTGCGCTTAAGTACTAGTGGAACTTGAAACTTTCCCAGCCCTAATGCGACCCCTACATTTTTTGAGCTAAACTTCCGCCAACATGATGACGTACAAGCATTGAAAAAAGACTCTCGATGGGAATCGAGTTTATCACTGACTCTGTAATGAATATTTCCGAGCTAGATAATGCATGAAACTTTGAACTCAAATTTTGCAGCCTTATTAGACTACTTCTGTATAGTTGACACTTAATGCGGCGTCCACCAACTAACTTGTGGGTGGAACATAATTCGATTGTATGGAGGACATCTAAAAGATCCATTCGTTATATCTAATTGCTCTCTAAAACCCGCTGACCTTTAAATATTTCTTACTTGCTAACATCCAATATCTCTGGTTAGTCGCTCCGACATGGATAGATTTTTCGTGATCAGCCAAACAGACCCTCTCGCTCCAACTGAACGAAACTACAACAAAAGACTACGACAGTTATCTCCCACATATTAACATCACTGGTTGACAAAACCTTTAGATAACTACTTGGGGCAAAACAAAATTAAAAATCTCTCTCCCTTCTCTCTAAGTACAAATAAAATGAGGTTCAAATACTTCCCTTGAACATTCACCAACACTATAGTCACCACCCCTCCCCTACAGCAGCCGTGATGATGATGAAATCTCCACCCCAAAAGCAAGGACCATTAACGTTTTCTCATCCTCCGTCATCAATCAATCCTCTAAGGAAAATCTACTGATCCCCTTGATGACTCAGTTAATCCAAGAATTATCTGTCAAATCTCTTCACCCCTGACCTATAACAATAAGTTTACAGTGAGTATCCACAAATTTGCACCCATGTAACGCCAATTGCTCTGACATAAGTTTAATCTCGTTACTGACAAAGATTCTCACTATTTCCCGTTAAAAACAACTACTCTTTAAATCTTATTTAATATTTCACTGAGAACCTGACTCTACAGATCACATCTGATACAACATGCATGTCAATAAAAGAACCAGACAGAACCTCCTGGGGATATGAATCTCTTCCCTGAATTGAATTGCCCAAATGAAAGTCCTGGACTCTTCCTCTTTTGAAGCTATTACAGTAGATTACATACAACTGCCCCTACCAAAACTGGGTAACTTAGATAAATGATTAATTATCCCGACCAATCATTAAGGACAGAACACAACCAATCTGGTCATTCCTCAAACACTAGTGAAAACCTTTTCCTTGTCATGGCCAAACGTGGGTGGTAGTTATGACATCATGAATAGTTTATCCATGACCATGTGCCAAGGTGGGCGTCCACAATTATGGCCAATCACCGATCATTAACGCTTGTCTCAACCGTCTGTCCAGTGCCAAAAGTTGCAACCATAACACAGGACTGCTCAATCGCGTTTTTTTAAAGATCATATCTTGCTCCCCAATTTAAAGATGTGGGCTACAATATAATGTCAGGCAAGTGGACTCAGAACTAAGAAGAACCCCTTATCCTTCCCCGATGAAAGAACACCTGTTCTTCTGGCAAGCCATACCTGCCTCATGCGAGTAATCACAACGCTTAATGAATATAGCAAATGTGGATCGCAAATATGAGATGAGAGAGCAAATGTCGGGAAGAAATTATAGGTTTGCGTAAGTCAAAATAACAGATAAATAGATGCTAGGTACCCCAAAAAATAAGAGCTATTAGGCCTTTGCGCACGCTTTATGTTAATCACAATAGTACAACGCCCCTCCTCTAGTAAGTGTGGAGATTTCAATCCTCGTACTCAGGAGAGCTTAGACTTTTTCTTGCTTCGGGGAACTCAAACTTTCTTTAATCCTTTTCCTCATCTTCGATTTTTTCTCTGCCAGGATTCATCGACACACCCTTTTTGCGCCTCAACTGACTCATTGTTCACATGTGCTCTTCGTCCCTGCAAATCATAGGATGACAGTCTTACTAAAAAATACCGCTCCTAACGTTTATGTTATCACGTCACATCCCGGACTTACCATTGTTCAAACTCTGACCCCCACACGCCAAACCCCGCCGCTAATTGGACCACACGATAAGTACGAGCTAGGAACAGCCATGTAAGGTATCGCAAACAACGACCCGACGGCCTCATACAGTCTAGCATTCAAATGTTCTTTGAATCTGCGTTTGCGAGGAACGGTCAGAGGTTTGGTGACCCACTCTGGATTGTAAATTTCCATCCGTTACAGGTATGCTTGAAATTTGTGTATTTTTCCCCCAGACGAGGGACAAACATTCATATTCAGATTGTGGAATAGTTTTTGTTCTGCTCGGTTTAACTTCCGACTACGAGCATATGCGACCGGAAAATAGATTTTGGTAATACCTATCTGTCATCTGGCTGTATAATGTAGATGTGCAAATAATTCCATGTTACTGCATCTGTGCGGCAAGATGAATTTGAGAAAACTAGTTAAATCCCAGAAGCCGTAAAATAGGTTTTGTAGTGAGTTTCTCTTTTAAGAGTGCAAGATGGGCATGTTCACATTCTGCAAAGACCATGTCACTTTATCTGTGTTTCGTTTCTTGTTAGTGATGTAAGCGGTGCACAGAGGCTATTAAAAACCTTTATATATCTGTGGTATGTAATCCTCAGAGAGATACAAATTGACCGGACAAACCCTTTTTGTGGACGGTCTTGGTGCATACTTCTCAGCTTCTCAACGTTTTTCAAGAGTTTCGGGGGGAACATGGGTCCCATATAGTATGTCCTCAGGAACTCTCTATCTGTTCACACCCAATTTGAACATTTGGTTGGGTGGGCGTGGGCGGTTTAGTCCCGCTTCTCTGACTGTCTGTTAAACAGCAAGCGATAGCGCTGATTATATGTTCTTCAAACGATTCAGTAGCTTTACTAAATTGATATCATCCATAAAATTGCTAGATGGAGCTGGGGTCTGTTCAAAGGATCCAATAACTTTCGCATCATCATCCTTGTGAAGACACTCAAAAGGGGAGCATTGTTCAGTCCAAATGGCATCAAATTAACTCTTTTTCAGTCCCAAGCAAAAAGTACCTGTGGCCCAAACAAAAATGGTTCCATACCAGTATGTTTTTACCTTGTTTTTGTTTGGAAATAAATTTTTTTAAATTGGGACTCTTGTCATCATCATAAATAACGGAAAAGTCCATAATAATGGATGGCCTATAGCAATTTTAAGAGAAAATAGCGTTTTTGAGTTGTCAAAATTAGAAAACAAGCCCTTAGAAAGGATCAAGTTACTTACGACATTCATAGCCAGTATACTTGTTGATTGATTTGCGGGGCTCAAATGGGTCTAGCGGAAGTACAGCCACCACATCCCTGGTCTGGACTCTTGGGGCATAAAGAGCAATCACATTAAACTCGAAGTGTCCATCTGGAGTACTGAAGGCATAAACAGGTTTCCTCACCTCAGCTTTTACCGGTATTTGATAGTACCCTTTACTGAGGTCGATCTTTGAAAAATAGCGCGAGCCCTGACTCTGCTTTAGTAAATAGCTGGTTCTGGTCCGGTAACGGTCATCTGGGCTGGAACTGTGTTAACGCATTCAGCTGTCGGTAGTCGATGCACAGGCGGCGTTGTTCTCCACTGGGTTTGCGTAACAGCACCACTTCAGCACTGTAAGGGGACTCCGACTTGCTCGAAATTATGCCTTCCTTAAGTAAGTAATCAATGTCTTGCTTTAATGACCCGTCGCCTTGGCATACGGAATCGGATAGGTTCTCATTCGGACGGGCGTAGGATCCATGACTTCCATGTCAAACTCCATCAGGTTTGTCCGGCCCGGTCTGTCTGTCAGCGAGTCGGCGTGCTTTTACATCAGCCGCCTTACTTTTTCTTGCTGGGCTTCCGTTAAGGTGGAGCTTATTTTCACATCTAAATGTGATTCCTCCTGTATCACCGGTTACTCTTACGGATGATAATGGGCTCTCTCTCCATTTGCATAGCAATGGCCAATAGTCATGAGGTGCGCTGGTTCGGCAGGGGCTCGCTCGTAAAAAACTTCTTAAGCAGATTTTAAGTGATAAATTTTCTGCTTTCCGTTCACGGCGATTTTATAGTTGGTGCGAGAAATCTTTTCCACCACTGTGTTGGGTCACCACTAGCAAATATGCAATTTATTACTGCTACTTGCAGAAGAGGTAGCACCTTCTCTCCTACTGCTAGTTCTCGGTCCTTCGCATTGCGATTGTAATATTTGGCATGTTTCCGCCTAGCCTCCCGTACTTTCGCTGTGGCTAATTCCCAGCCAGTCATCAGGCGTTGTTTCAAGTCTGTGACGTACTGGAAGGCTGATGTGACAGTGTCCGTCTGCCTTGCATCTGTCCATGTTCTTAGTAATGCTTCTAATGGACCTTTAATAGGTCTTCCGAAGAGTAATGTTGCCGGAGGAACTCCCAGTTGACGCATGCGGTACTTCCCTATAAGCAAATAATGCGGCAGGAAGATACTGATCCCAAGTTTCTGGCTTCTCCTGTGCCAACTTCCGAAGAATAGAGGTGAGCGTCCCGTTAAACCGCTCTACTTGCCCGTTACTTTGGGGGTGATAGTTCGAAGTATGGATATGCCTATTCTTGAATATTCTAAGCACCTCCTCTGTCATCTTGCCTCTAAATTGTGACCCGTTGTCTGTGAGAATTTCATGCGGGAAGCCCAATCTAGTAAAGATATTCAGTAAAGCGTCAGCTACATGCACTGAGTCACATGCTGGCATGGCTATGGCCTCGCCCCACATGGAGCAGGTGTCCCACTAAGGTAAGAATATGGGAGTTCCTCTTCTTAGTTCTAGAAGAGGTCCAAATCTATCCACGGCCCCGCGTTCGAATGGGGTGCCCCCAAATGGCATCTCCCCAAGGGTCGCGGGTGCCGGCCAGTGTGTTGGTGCGACTTTCTGGCAGTGAGGACAAGACCTTGACGAAACGTTTTCAAGTCGCCGGTGATCCCTGGCCAATTTAACAGTGCAGGCGATCTTTGAGTCGTGGTCGCTCATTCCCATGTGTCCACTAAACATGGATAGACTGGCCCATCTCAAGCACCTGGTTCCTATATGTGCAGGAACTACTAATTGGTTGTGTTCCTGTCCTTCATTTCCAGCTCGATGATACATCAATCCATTTTTCATAAAGAAGTCTCCCTTGGTAGGTGGGTTATGTGTCCTAGGTAATTTTTTAAAACAGGGCGCCAGTGAGGAATCTTCCATTTGGGCCCTCTTCAATTCCTCGGGGAGGATATTGGTAGGAGGATCCTGCTCTGCGTCTGTTTTTGACTGTCCTCTAATCTGTACGGCCGCTATGACTAGTGGTTGAGTATGTTCTCCAAGGAACACATATCTACATCCCAAGATTAAAGAGTAGATTGGTTCTTCCATTATAGCTGCACGAATCTCTCCTGTCACATAACGAGATTCCACTCTGATAAGTGCAATTGGCAGTGTCATGGGTGCACCATCTTTCGTCGGACCTTGGATGTCGACACTCTCTTCTGTTATCTGGTCAGGGGTGACAAGAGATGCCCTGACCACCGCATCGAAAGCAAGTCCTGTGTCATAAAGGCACTCCACAGATTGTCCGTTTACGAGGACTGATTCGATGACAGGAGGATGAGAAACGTTTCTGGTCCTCTGCTCCTTCCGGGTGACGATTTTGTCTGCAGACAGGCAGCATGTTGGGGAGGAGGTCTGCGCTTGCACTCATTAGTGCTGGATTGTTCCACGCGACAGTTCTTGCAACCAATTTATCTCCCTGTCTCTGGTGTGGCGCAGCATTTTTTCTGTGTTTTGCTCTGTGTAGTTATCTTGTTTGCGAGCTGTTTATGCGAGATTGTGGTCGGTTTTGCTTTGTTGGTCTGGTTGGGAGCGAGCATGGTTGCTTTGGCGCCTGATCCGAAAACTTCTTTCTGACTCCTTGAGACTCCATGAAGAGCATTTTGAATCACTCCGGCCATTGTAAGAATATTTTTTCTTACCGGTCCAGCGCCGTTTTCTGTGAGAAATCTACGCATTTTCCACCGACATATCAGACTCTTTTAGTTGCTCTATCACAATCAGCTCTTTCAAACCAGTCCATAGTTCTCGGTAAAGTTCCGAGTGTACACCACTTTCACCAGGTAGTCTTCAATACGGCTGTGGAACTGTGAGAAAGCCTCTCCGGCCTCCTTCCTAGAACCTCGAAAAAAAAAATTTTTTTTCGGTAAGCCTCTGAATGAAGCTCGGACCTCACCAAGAGAGCTTTTTTTCAATGCCTGATAGTCATCTTGCTCTCACGGCCGGAAGTTTATTAAAAATTCGTAGCGGCTTCTCGTAGGCCCTGGGAAAGTTGTCAAGTTCCACTTCCGTTCTTCAAGTCCAAACCCTTTTGCAAAGCGTTCGAAAGCGGTCTAAAAAGGCCGTCCCATGGTATCGACTTCCTTTCTGAAAAAGGTTCCAGCGGAAAGTTTCATGGCGTTATGGTGGCAGCAGGTTGCGAAGTAGCAAACACCATCCTGAGCGGGGTGAGTACCTCCATCAACAGTTTGGAAAAGCCGCAGCGATTTTTGCCATCACTTCTCATTTGATTGAGTTCCAGTCCCTAGGATTTCCAGGTGCTTCATCTTAACTGAATGCTCTGCCTGCGGTTTTCCTCTTTCCGCTCCTGAGCTGCTTCTGCTGGCGGCGTTCTTCCATTGTAAAGTTTTCCCGCATTTTTCCATCTCTCTTGGCATGGAGTTTATCAGTCTCCCTCGCGTACATATTCTCTCAGGTCTTTTCCACTTAACCCGTAATCCACGCCCTGTCCTCCCGTAAACTTAGTTCTAATTTTTTTCAGCCATCTGCCATGAATATGCAGTACGGGTTTGTCGAAGGGAAAAATTGGGCCAGTGACCTCCAAACTAATTTAATTAGACTCGCCCCAATAATTGGTCCTCTTTAAAACCAGCTAGAGTTTAAATAAGTAAACAAAGTTCAAAATATTTCTTAAAAATAATCACTCAATCAGCGTATTGCTGAAAACTTAATGAACAGATTATCGTCGAAGTCGCTATGAAAAATGTACTAACAAATTAATGATCACAATTTCTCCAGCAGTTACTGAAAAAAAAAGTTCAGTTCCCCTACAGTATACCTCTGTTCTCAATAAGTGTGTTTACGCTGTCCCCGTTTGATACTCAATTTAAAAAAGTATCACTCGGCTTTAGAGATATAAATTAATCCCCTAAGGAAATAGACCAAACTAATAGTAATAGTCCAGTCTACAGAAGAGATAATCCCTCGAAATGCCAACCAATTTTGCAATTAATACGCTATTGTATGACCAGGGATGAAAATGTGATGTATATCACACTTCCTAAGTCCGGGTTCAACTAATTCCCAGGACGAGCCACCTTCAATTGTCCGTGTTGGTGGAGTACTGTGGGCCAACGAACAACGTAGTATTTTTTTGCCAGGAAGAGTCTATTGAGATATTAGATATAATGACCTCTAGAAATTGCTCGTTAAGAAGAGAAAAAAGACCTATTCGGAGATAGGGAAACAAGACAAGAATGACGAATGCTTTCCACTAGAAAGTATGTTCGAATTAATTATGGAAATTATTCCGTTTGTCCCCACGACCTTCAAGTCTTTCTGCCCTGTAGAATCCGGTAAAAAAAAAGCCCCCAACCTCATCTGAAGTAGAGAAAGGTGCCTATAGTGATAATATGTAACCACCGACAGCACGAGTTGGATAACATTACAAAAACTAAATATTGAATCATACTAACGTTGGGTTTTTATTTATGAAATATCCACACATATAGGGTTAGTAATGGTTACAACGTGATGATGGTGAAAGACGATTCTGACAAAACACACAGATGAGATAATAAAATTACAGTTAATTAAGTAATAGTTAATTAAGAATGAACTGGTGTAAAGTGAAATGATGATGTGATATGATACGTGTTACCAAAATGGTGAGTACTCCTACACAGTCCCTTGGGTGTCTCTAGATTGCCTTCACCAAGATATGAAGATTCTATCATGTATGCATAAAATGTATCAAGTTGTTATACGAAATATGTCGAGTGGGGTATCTCTAAGCCGAGGACGTTCTGAATGAATACTGTTGTCGTACGCAGAACGCTGACGAGATATCTATGTATATTCCTTCACTGTTTGAGTATATCTCTGTAGTGTTGATTAACAGTTAATAGCTGTCATATGAACAAAAGGTCTGTTGTCTAATCTCCCGAGGGTACTGGCCAGCCTGGATATTTTCACGAAATGTTAGATTAAGATATGTAGACTCATAACCTTGCATATGTAGTCGTGATTCATACAATAAATATATATATAGTCTGCTTCATAGAATGCGCATAAGAGGGTGTTGCCCTTGCTGTAAATTTGCGATTCCTCTTTTGAGCTCTTTTGCTTGACTTCAGATAATAATGATCTTTCGAGTGATTTGAATTTATGATGACTCTGTATTGAACTTGTGATAACGATGTATTGAACTTGTGAGCAAGCAGTATATGGTGACAAAAATGCTGCGTCCTACCTTCTGACTTGTGGGTGAGACAATATACCTTTTGAAGGAGGAATGAAATATGTCCTTTCGGCGAATTCTGCTAGCCAAAGTCCCTTTTTTTTAATAACTTATTTCTGGTTAGACGTCAGACACGTTGCGTGTAGACTCAGACTTCTGATGAACTGAAGACACACAAAAGTCTTCGTAAGTTTTCACATTTAACATCACTGGTTGACTTTCATTTAAACTACTGCTCATTATTGATCTCTCTCTCTCTCTCTGTGAGTTCAATTCTAATGATGTTAAATATCTTGTGCATGAGAGTGTGTGCGCATGGGAGACTGTGATGATGATGAAGGTGACGTATGAACTATTAATTACCTCCTATCATCCTATCATCTTCTAGGAAAATCTTCTGATTTTATTAATCAGTTATGCCAAGAATTATTTGAAACTTTATCTTCCGCACATTTTAGCTGTGAGGTTAAAATAAACAAAAATAATAAAATGTCTTAATAAGTATAAGATCTACTAACCTTCTTTTCCCTTCGCAAAATCCTTTAAGAACACAATTCATCACATAACTGAATTATATCCACTCTGAATAAACACATGTATTAGGCTAGGCGTTTTTGGGATTAATCTCTTCCTCACAATGTAAAAAAAGTGGACTCCTTCCTCTTGCAAGCTACGCAGTAGATTATATTTCTGCCAGTCCAATATGGGTTTCTTGTACAGCTCATACCAACCAATCATTAATGGCCCCTCTGGTCACTCATTCACAGGATCGCTCTTGTCCCCTGTCAGTCCAACCGTGGGTGTAGTTTGACCTCTGATTGTTTAATATTCACCTGGCCAAGGTTGGCGTCCAATGTGGTAAACCAACGCTTGTCTGAACCGCGGCCGACCAAAGATAACACCATTACAGCATGAGACGTTTTCACCTGGCCAATCTGGGCGTCCAATGTGGTGTCACAGAAATTACAGCATGCCCAGATGTTTGATTAGGATGACCATATGTGTTTTTACCAGATTTATCACGATGCAATGTGGGCTTCAAATGATAATGCCAGGCATGTGGACTCAATCAAAGGACTTTTATTTCCCCCGATGAAAGAACAAATGTGGTTCTCTAGATACCGGTCGCGAGTAATCACAACGATGAAATAGCAAATGTGGGTCGCAAATATGGGATGACAGAGCAAATGTCGGAGAAAATACAATATGAAAAATGTAGGAAAAGATGGAGCAAAAAGGCCTTTGCGCTCGTTTATCACAGTATCTCTCCCTTTTCCATATCCAATGCACCTTCTATGTGTGCGCATGAGGCTGTCATCTTTTATTACCGCGTACCTTCGCATGACCAGGAAAGTAGACCCACACCATTTCCTGAAGATTCGAGGCTTCTATGTAGTTTTTTTTTTCCTTCATGCTGGAGCCATCGACATTGGACCTTCCGAAGCGTGAAGTGTCAGTCTGATACAATAACTACCCTTGTTAATGAAGTTTCAGACAGCCACCTTAAGGCTACAGTAGCTGGCTCTACCTCTTTTATCATGCTGATGGTTGTTATCATGTAAGCCCCGCTATGTTCAGCAGCGATTCCGCCCTTTACTCTCGCAAATGGGCTCCACCCAGATTTCTTACCACAGACTACAAGACCCATCCTTGTACACAATAGCATCAGCATCCCTAGCATGTTCATTTATCAGCTGATCAATTTCCAGCTCTCCTCTCCCATTGGCCTAAGTTCTGCACTCTCTACCAAGGCTGATGATTATTTGCTGGTAGTTCGTCCAGTTTTCACCTAACTTGCTCCACTCTTCTGCCTTGAATATAGTTTCAACTGAAATGCTTGAAATGGGCATTTATTACTCGAAATGATGGCATTAGAACCATTGAAGTAACTACACACTAGATCACATAAGTAGAATGATACAAGGTGCTAGCAGCAAATCAAAAGTCCTTGGAAGAATTTAGACAAAAGCTAGAAAAAGCTGCGCAAAAAAACCAGAAATTGTTTTATAAGACCCTAAAGAACACGAGGAAGGAAAAACAATGCCCTCTCAAATTTATAAAGGACAAGCAAGGCAAATTGCTTACTGCCCCAAAGGAAGTAATGGACATATGAAAAGAATATTTCTCAGAACTCCTTGATGGTGAGCAAGGTCAAGAATCAGAAATGATAACCACTAGCACAGAAGAGAAAACCAATGGTGGTGAAGATGACATAAAGATGGAAGAACTGAAGGCATCACTGGAGAAAATCAAGATGGGCAAAACAGCAGGGCATGATGGTATAACATCAGAAATTGTTAAGTACATGGGAGCATCAGGCGACCTGTTACTCATATGGGTCCTACAGGCAGCGTGGTGCAACAAGGCCATACCAAAGGATTGGGAGATTGCCATCATAACACCGATTTTCAAAATGGGTGACAATCGACAATGTGGAAACCACAGAGTGTCGACCACTTTAAATACCTCGGAGCTATTGTAGACCGAAAGGGAGGCATCAGAGACGAGTTGGCCATTCGAAAAGCAGCAGCTGAGAAACTTTTTCAGGCCATAAACCAAGGATTCCTCAGCAAGAGAGAGGTTGGTAAGAAAACAAGGATGGCCGTATACTGCTCCACCTATGTCCCAGTCTTGACATATGGATGTGAGTCATCGGCAATGACCACAGCCCACAAAAGTCAGATCCATACCTCAGAACTGAATTATCTGAGGAAGGTGGTTGAAGTAACAAAATACGTCAAGGCCTAAAAGGCCACCCCCTGCAGACCCAAGTAGAACAGTCCCAACTAAGATGGTTTGGCCATGTCTGCAGGATGGGAGAAGATCGGCTACCACGATAAGCATGGGAAACAAAGAGCCAAAGATCCAGACCCCCAGGACGACCCAGAGTCCGCTGGGAGGACAACATTAGACAATCTTTGAAGGACCGAGGACTAGAATGGAACCATGCCAAGAGAGAGACATCCGACAGGATAGTCTCGCGCTCTCTCTTCCAAACCTTTACACCTCACGGTAGAAGGGGAACGACTAAGTAAGTAAGGTGCCAAAAGAGTACTAACCTCTGGAATCAAGTGAGAGCATTAGTGTACTGACGTAGAAACGCGGGACCAGTTTGGCAGTTTGATAAGAATCTTTTTCTTATTAATGATGTCCACCAAATGATAAATATAAGTGGATGGAAGCAGACATCATCATCATCAGTTGATAAACTCTTAATACAAGACCCTTGCCCTGAGCAAGAGACATGCTGAGAAATCTGAAGCTCGCTCGAACATCACCAGAGTTAAATACTGTGTTGTTGTGTTGCTCGTGGTTCGAGTATGGAATGTCAACTTGATAATAGTCCCAGACACAGTTTTTTTCATATAATAATATTGAACCACTAGCAATGGGTTCTCATGTGTAGCAGTGATCTCTGGACTAATCAAGCGATAATACGGGCATCCCTTTTCTCTTCTTGAAAGTCACTACATGTTTGGTTCCAAGATGGCTTCACTCGTGAGCTGTCACTCACGGTTGGATACAGATAATGAATCTGTCCTAAAGTTAGTCATTCATTAAACATTTCATTGCTCTGTAGATTTGATCATGAGCAATTGACTGCATTCTACAGGATATAGTGCTGCTAGGGATCAGATATCGTTTTTTTCATCTAGTTAGATGTATTCTCTCAGACGTACAAATCATCCCTATCGAAAAACGGTGGCTTCGTACGAGAGTTCAAAAGAGTATCTTTATTACCTTGGTTTTTCAGAAATATGAGTTTGCCATTCCTTGGCAATAAGAATGAACACTGGGGTAAAGCATACACGATAGGTCTAGACGAAAATCACTTTTCCCCAAAAAACCACTGAGATCACATTTTTTTCCCGCGTCAAGCCGACATAGAAAAAAAACACAGCCCATCATCTGGGCGAAAGCCAAAAAACACCTCTCTAGAGACACATCCGCCGAACAGCCTTTGACCTCTCTAGAGACAACAGAACATATAGTTCGACTTAGATATGTAAAGATATACAGATATAAGACAGATTCGTCCTACACAGACAAACAATACACATAAATTCAGGCCATAGATATTCTGAAGCAAGAACAATCTATTACTACCCCACCAAAGAATAACGCGCAGTAAAACTGGATTCATCGGCGGAGTTCGATCGAAAGAGACGGCACAACTTTCAAGGGAAGTAACTCAATAATGACTTTCCCTTAAGCACTAAAAAATATCTATTTTGTTTACAAAATATTTGCGAACATAACAAGTATACCAATGTATAATATTGTAAGATATCAAAGACTGCACGTAACAGTCTTACCACACCTCCCGGGAAAAAAAAATGGAACATTTTTTTTCTTTTTGAAATACATCTAGGAGCAACGTACAATAGGCTCAAAACGCATGAATAATGCGCAGATGAAAATATCAGGAATACATATAACGCCTAATATGAGGCTAAGTCGACTTATGGAGCGACTGGTGAGAATGTGTCTCATAAACTGAGAGAAATTATTTCTCTATAAGTATATTTTTCCAGGAAGGTGTCATCAAAGTATAATACAATTCTGGCAATTACACGATGCCTAAAAAATTCATACCATCATTTCGTATTAGATATCTTACATTTATGATTTATGAAGAAAAATCATCAAAGCACAGCGGTGAATAAACATTAATGAACCGCTATGTAGTGATACAATCATTATATTATTAAATTACAAATGTGTATCTATCATGATATAGAAAAGGAACTACTATAGAACTAGACATATCAAGAAGTCTAAGCCCTAATAGTTATGTGGAATCATGTGGGCATCTTGACAGAATGTCTGCCATCACATTATCTGATCCACGAATAGTTCGCACAGAGAAATGAAAAGGTTGAAGAGCAATTGCATATCGAGTAGACCTCGAGCTCTTCAAATTCTTACTCTGTATAGCAGTAAGAGCTTTTTGGTCGGTTTCTACTATGAAATGTGCGCCCAGAAGGAATCTCTGTAGTTTGAGGATCGACCAAACCATAGCTAATAGCTCACGGTCTAAAACCGAATAATTCCTTTCTGCCGCATTAAGTTTTCTGGAAATATACATTACAGGATGCAGAGTTCCAGAGTACTCTTGCATTAGTGCCGCTCCAATCCCAGTGGATGAAGCGTCACTACGAAGAACGAATGTTTTATCTTTAGTGGGTAGCACTAAAATAGGTGGTGTTGAAAACAATGTTTTAATCTTATCCAGAGAGCATTGGCATTCCTGAGACCAGTGGACCACATTAGGCGAACCTTTCTTTAGAAGTGTTGAGAGAGGTGCCATGATAGAGGATAGATTCTGAATGAATCTGCCATAAAATTGAATAAGACCTAACAGACTTCTCACCTGTTTTTTAGTCTTAGGGATTGAGATGTTAAGTATCTTACTAGTATTATGGTCCTCTGTCTTTAGGAAACCATGACCAACTCGGTGGCCTAGGAAAGAAATTTCGCTAAAACCAATATAGGCTTTAGATGGTTTCGCTGTCAGGTTGTGCTCGCGCAAAGTAGACAGCAATTCATCTAACCCTGAATAGTGATCTTCCCAAGTATCGCTGAAAAGACAGATGTCGTCAAGATATGCAATGACATCTGACCGATAAGATAGGATTCGGCGCATCATGCGTACGAATGTAGCTGGTGCGTTCATAAGACCGAAAGGCATAAAATTCCATTGGAACAAACCTCTAGGTGTTGAAAAGCCGTGAGAGGTTTGGCGCGTTCAGATAAAGGAACTTGCCAATATCCTTTAGACAAATCAAGTTTAGTGAAAAAATGAGATTTGGAGAGTCGAGTAAGTAGCTCTTCCAGTTAAGGCGTAGGTTCGGCATCGAACTTCGTTACCTGATTCAATTTTCGATAGTCAACGCAAAGACGTATGTTATTGTCTTTTTTACGCACAATAACCATCGGCGAAGAATATGCAGAGGTGGATGGTTCGATTATTTTCAAATCTATCATCTCATCCAACTCTTCTCGACCTGTGCTTGAAAATGTATAGGTATAGGATAAGGTCTAACCCTAATAGGAGTATGGTCAGTTAGAACAATGTCATGTTGAATGACATTCGTGTGTCCAGGGATGTCAGTGAGTACATCCTGAAATGTTTGCAACATAGTTGAAACTTGTCGCTGTTCTCCTAGAGACAAATCAGGAGAGACAGTAACGTTCTTCCATGATTCACTAGAATGAATTGGGATCATTGGAAGAGGAAGATTTACATCTGAAAAACTTGTTTCCTCATCCTGTATCACGGACAGTGATGAGTAATGACCATGTTGTACTGGACAATTGTCCGTTGCTTGGAAAATGGGTTGTAAATAATCCGGACGTTCATGGAATTCAGTAAGCATATTGATGTGGAAGGTTTTATGCTTCCCATCAATATCGACAATATAGTCGACATCGGAAATTTTCGATATTATATCGTACGGACCTTTCCAAGAAATAAGTAGTCTGTTTTCCCTACAAGGTAGTAATACAAATGCTTTGTCACCAGGACAAAGTTGTCGTAAGCATCTCTTCTTATTGGCAAATTGCCTTGCCTTCTGTTTCGCAAAGTCAGAAGAAGAAGTTGCTAATTTGCATGCTTCGATAATCTTTTGTCTCAACGCGATGACATATTCGTAGGATGACTTTGTGTCATCGTCAATATTGTCAGATGTTATGAGATCGTGAAGCAACGACATAGGGCCACGCGGACGCGCGCCAAAGACGAGTTCAAAGGGAGAAAATCCTGTATGTTCATTGGGTACCTCTCTGTAAGCGAAGAGGGCCGCAGGTAAAACTCTGTCCCAGGCTTGAGGATGATCCTCAGTTATCTTCCCTAGTAAGTTTTTAAGTGTTCTATTAAGGCGTTCGACCATACCATTAGACATTGGATGGTAGATACTACTTAAAGATCTATCTATCTGCAGAGTAGACATTACTTGAGACATGGTATCTGATATTAGTTGGGTGCCATGGTCTGACAATATCTCTCTGGGGAACCCCAGACGAGAAAATATAAGCCAAAGAGCATCTGCAATATCAGCAGTAGTAATGCTCTTCAGAGGAATAGCCTCTGGCCAACGTGTGCACATATCAACACACGTCAAGATAAACTGATGTCCTCTGGCAGACTTGATCTTAAATGGACCAATAATGTCTATGGCCATTTTTTGAAACGGCCGAATAGGAATGTCCGCCGCCTGAATGGGTGCAGCATGCCGTGAACCTTTGGATTTAACTTCCTGACATACTTTACAAGATCGACAATAAATCCGTATGTCCTTGTTTACCAATGGCCAAAAGAAAGCCGCAAGGACTCTTGACTTAGTACGGGAAAAACCCATGTGGCCAGCACACTGAGAGTCGTGAGCGTGCTGCAAAATTTTAACTCTCAAATTCTTGGGAACCAGGATTTGAGAATGACTTGACGTAATGGAGTCTTGAACCATACGTACAAGTACGCCATTCTTCTTTGTAATCCACGATTGGCGACTTGTGTCTTTATTCGGATCACCTTTAGTTGCAAGAATGAAGAATTTCTTCAGAGTGGGATCATCTTCTTGCTGTTTTATAAACGAGTCACGAGACATTACCAAGGGATCATCTTGTTAGGCACATCATTATCTTCAGTAGATGAAGTTTGAGGCAATTTATAAAAAAAAGAGCCTGAGCTCTAGTGACTACAGCGTTAGCAATCTGCATGTTTTGCCTTTCCCACGCGGAAATTTGTTGCGGAGTGCATTCTTTGACTCCATGAATGCGACCGATGATGAGGTCAGCGATCGGATTCGGGAGAAGACATGCGTGTACATCTCCTGTAAAGAAAGGAGTAGCAATCCTAATGATAGCAGTAGAGTATTTCTCTAATGTGCCGCCAAATGTTACACATTTGACTACTTGTCCAGTGGCACGGGAAGGATCTACGAGTGACTGCCTAACACCAATTGTGGTGCATCCAGAATCAAATAGCGCAAAGACTGGATTGTTATTCACTAAACCCTTATGTAAGACAAGAGAACCTCTTCCATCATGCGCGACTGATGCCGAAGAGCAGGACGAGGATGGCCACAGCTTAAAGTAGACACTGTGGTTGGCTCAAATAACGTTTTGCATTGGGGGCACTGAGATGCTCTCCCAAAATCAAAAGCGGCACATGCCATATTACTAGCATCATTATTATCTTTACTCTGGTTATAGGCTTCATGGGACTCTTGTTGTGCAGAGTTTGCCTGAAAATGTGGTTTATGTCTTTTGTATTGAGATCTACCTCGGTTATTATCACCTCTGTAGTTATTGTTACCTCTATTGTAACCCCTATTTGGGTTTGAGTCATAGTTCCCTTGGTTACCATTATCATATTCATTATAATGAGTATCTCTGTAATTATGATCTTGTTGACTCCAAGACGGATAACCCTGATAGTTTCTATAATTACTTCCTCTACGGAAATTCCTATAATTATGACCACCCCTGTGTCGAGAGCTATCAGCCCGTCTCCAGTTCTTTGAAGAAGAACCCTGAAATGATTGGTTACCTTGGTTTTGATAACTATTATGGTTACCTTTTTTATCAAATCTGTTTTGAGGTCCCTGAAATCTGTGCGAATAATTGGGATTGTATGGTGTTGCTGAAGCAACTGGCATACTCTCCTTAATCTTAGTGTTGCCAAAAGTCACGTCGGGGTGTGCAGTGACATATTGGGAACAATATTCTTCCATTTCTTTTAGAGATTTGGGTTTACGCTCATGTATAAATTCAAGGAAAGGTTTGTTCACACATGACATAATCTTATCTCTGAGCAACAAATCCATAAGTCCTTCATACGTTTTTTCTGTTTTGGAAAGCTCAATCCAACGATCAACTGTGAGACGTGCCTTTGCAGTGAATTCTGAGAATTCTACACCCGTCTCAGGCACCATCGTCTTAAATAAAAGGCGATAGCCTTCCTCACTTAGCTGATATTTTTTTATCAAAGCCGCCCTAATGACTTCATAATTATCCTTATCTGCTTCTCCTACAAGGCATAATCTAGTCAAAGATTCACCTTTCAAGTTTTCTGCTAATTGATTAGCGTATTGTGATTTATCCACATTATGTGTACGACAAGAACGTTCAAATCTATCCAGGGAGAATGTAATATCGTCACTGGACTGATTGAACGGTGGAACCTTAACCTTGTAAGTAGAAGGTTTACCATTACCACTAGATGCCTGATTAACATTACTCATACTTGTCAATCTCAATTTCTCTAACTCAAATTCATGTTCTCTTATTGCTTTTTTTTCTTCAGCCTCTCTGTCTAATCTTTTTTGTTCAGCTTCCCTGTCTAATCTTTTTTGTTCAGCAGCAGCTTCTCTTTCTAATTTTTTTTGTTCAGCTTCACTGTCTAATCTTTTTTGTTCAGCAGCAGCTTCTCTTTCTAATTTTTTTTGTTCAGCTTCAAATCTCCTTTGCTCCACCTGCATCTGCAATTTCTTTTGTTCAGCAGCAGCCTCAGCTTCTCTTTCTAATCTTTTCTCTTCAGCCAGAGCTTTTCTCTCTTCTGCAGCTAATGCTTTGTCATATTGAGCAACTGCCCATTCTTCTAATTTTTGACCAGTCTTATCAAGGGCTTTCCCTTGTATAATGAAGTATTCTAATGTAGACATGGTGTCTAACAATAATACTAATCACCTGAAACAATAATAATACCACAAGTTCTTAATGACTTGATTAATCAGTATACTATCCCAATATCTGTGGGTCACAAGCCTTAATAAGGTCTTGTATAACAGTAATAATAATCAGGTACTGGTTTATACCATAATCCAAGTGCAGTGCACAGGCAATTGTGTCTTATGAAATATACCTATATAAAACATATGTCAACCAACAGAATACATAAAGTACAAATAGGACTGACAATACAAGAACGTTTGCAGAAATCAAAATAAATCAAATAGGGAAATCAATGAAAATAATCACTGAATCTGCAAAGAATAACAACCCAAATGACGTCACAGTATATGAATATAAATTGTGAATAGAACTGAAAGATAGAAAAGGGTAGACCAAAAAATTACAAACAATTCAAAACAAAACTAAAGAACAAAGAAATATTACAAAAAATAACAATAATTACAGACTTCACAGCTAACACAAAAGCAACAGTTGTCGCAAGCAAATTTTCAATCAAGAAAATTGCACCTATAGAAAACGCCCACAACGGACCCTCTATGACGTGGGATATTCTGTTGTGAGGACGCCGCCCAACCTTAAACACAACCCGCTGACATATAAACTAACATACTATACAAACAAATAACATGTAACATATCATAAATACATATATCATGTGTGTAATGTGTTGCAAAATAGGCTCAGTTTTACAGTAATGGCAAAGTTATTCTTGTAAAATAAATAAACTGCCACTTTATTGAAATATATATATTCTGGCCTTAAATATTAAAGTTCATATATATAGAAAACAAGAAGATCCATCGATGAAAATAGGACTTCTTAGTTCAATAATACTGTCTTCCTGTTAACATTGACAAGAATTGATCCAACTGTTCTGTGAAACTCTGTAATGTCTAATGTAAAAATGTCAACAACGCTGACCTACATACTGCATTCACTTGACAGGTCACGTGACGAAGTGTTGACAAAGAGCAAACCAATACTGCAAGTGTGTCGTATCAGCCACAGGAAACGGTCTGGCATCGGTAATCTGTTGACTTCTGAACTTCTGCGAGGTCAAACCCAGAAAGCTGGTCCACCAGTTGATAAGAATCTCTGGTGTTCTGATTACAACCTCTTGTAATGAGTGTGTGCTGGAATTCAGAGGTCAGCAACGACTGTGTACCTTTACTAAAGTTTAATTGGACGTACACACTCGACAGCACAAATAGTGACAAATCACAGGTTGGCATAATACATCATGGTACAGTGGATAAATGGTTTTGCAATGTTATGTTACATGGGCACTCATGTAGAATAATAGTATAATGGACTGTCAGTAGCCAAGCACTCAGTATTGCCCATATATATATATCAACTGAGTTTACTGACAAAGCACGTCAGATTATAAACAATATCCAAGTTGGCTTCTAGACCTAATCTCGTCTAGCGAAGATTCCTTAACATAATGTCCAGCACAGATTTTTCCATATAATTATATTGAACCGCTAGCAATGGGTTCTCATGTGTAGCAGTGATCTCTGGACTAATCAAGCGATAATACGGGCATCCCTTTTCTCTTCTTGGAAGTCACTACATGTTTGGTTCCAAGATGGCTTCACTCGTGAGCTGTCACTCACGTTTGGATACAGATAATGAATCTGTCCTAAAGTTAGTCATTCATTAAACATTTCATTGCTCTGTAGATTTGATCATGAACAATTGACTGCATTCTACAGGATATAGTGCTGCTAGGAATCAGAATCGTTTTTTTTCATCTAGTTAGATGTATCCTCTCAGACGTACAAATCATCCCTATCGAAAAAACGGTGGCTTCGTACGAGAGTTCAAAAGAGTATCTTTATTACCTTGGTTTTTCAGAAATATGAGTTTGCCATTCCTTGGCAATAAGAATGAACACTGGGGTAAAGCATACACGATAGGTCTAGACGACTATCACTTTCCCCAAAAACCACTGAGATCACTTTTTTCCCGGCGTCAAGCCGACATAGAAAACACAGCCCATCATCAGGGCGAAGCCAAAAAACACCTCTCTCGCGACACATCCGCCGAACAGCCTTTGACCTCTCTAGAGACAACAGAACATATAGTTCGACTTAGATATGTAAAGATATACAGATATAAGACAGATTCGTCCTACACAGACAAACAATACACATAAATTCAGGCCATAGATATTCTGAAGCAAGAACAATCTATTACTACCCAAACAAAGAATAAATCGCAGTAAAACTGGATTCATCCGCGGAGTTCGATCGAAAGAGACGGCACAACTTTCAAGGGAAGTAACTCAATAATGACTTTCCCTTAAGCACTAAAAAATATCTATTTTGTTTACAAAATATTTGCGAACATAACAAGTATACCAATGTATAATATTGTAAGATATCAAAGACTGCACGTAACACAGTTACTTCTTGATTGTACTTGAAACGTGCTACACCTGTAATCTTTAACAGAGACGTGAGAACTCCAGTGACCTATCTACTCATAACCCATCAGCGGGAGCAGAAACTACTATTGGCAGCTAAGTGAAATATATCACGGCTGTTTGCGAGCGATTTTTTTGTTTTCTCTGACCGCGCTATTTATAGCTATCGTGACAGAGGTCACGGCGTCAACTTCCTAACGAGAAAAAAATGTGGCGGTGTTTACTTTTGATAGGGCTTAATTAATGCTTTTAGGCTACTGTATTATTATAAATGCCGGCTTTAAATTTGCGTAAAGCTAGACTAGAAATGTTAGAGTAAATTTTAGAACAAGAACAAACATTTTATCACACTTAGAACAGAAGATATAATAGTCTGAAGTAGTGTAAAATTTACGTTCTTTTAAATATTTTGTTATGGTTTGTTTCTAATGCAATTTACACTAAAACGATCAAAATCAACATGCATAACAAATTACAGAAATCAAAAGTAGAAAACCTGCAGAAAATGAATATCATAGTTTTGTTTTGGTTTCATGCGTCAAACATTAATTATTGAAACATAAAATTGCAAGTCCACATTTATTACCTTAAAATAACACACCAAATTGTCCCCAAAACATGAGAGCTAACAATTATCTCAATCATACATCACGATGGTCATGTAAAAATGAGTATGGTCATGAGTAAAACGAAATGTTCAATTTAATAAATAAATAGATGTATTTAATAAATACATCTATTAAATGATTTCCACACTCCGTTAATTCTGTCACTCTCACACAACAACTTCCATAATTTGCTCTAGCCCCAAAATTTCGCTCAATTATCATTCACACTTTCTTTTTTTTAATAAGAGGAATCTGTACATTCACAGATGGAGAAATTTGTAACAAATGAGTTTCCATTATACATTTTAATTGTGAAGTTATATTTTTAATACCGCTGGCGCGTCTTTCAATTTTGGAAATACTGGAATGTACAAATTCTCCTCTCATGTACCTGCTGCAGGTCTATTGAGTCAGTTGATGTTCCAACAATATGTTTCCTAACAGTGTGGAGAAATTGAGATCGCCTACGTTTTGTTTGCGTTCTGCTGACTGATGTTTCTCTTCTATGTTTAATTAGATTTTGTGTAGTACAATAGGCTGTCCTCTGGATTTGCATTTTATGATATTATTTTTTGCTGTTTCTAGTTTTTTTCTAACAATTGATGTGAAAAGAGTTTGTTCCTGTTGCGTTAGTGGTTGTGAAGGTGACTTAGGAAGTAAATGTTGTACTGTGATGTCGCTTTTGAAGACAGGCGAGGTGGATGTACTTGTCGTATGTATAACTGACTTGGTAGGTGTAGATGTGACAACAAAAACTGGCATGCAAGGGTGAGTAGTGTATCCCTCTCCAGATGAATAATGGTATCGCCTTTAATGTAAGCTGACACTTCAACCTCCAGCTGAACAATATCATCAGTAGTGTGGGCAGGCACATCAACCTCCTGTTGTACAGAGCTATCCTGACTACAGCTAACTGACTGTCTACAGCTAACTGACTGACTACAACTAACTGACTGATTACAAGTAATTGACTGACTACAACTAACTGATTGACTACAACTAACTGACTGACTAGATATGGTGGGTCAGAAAGAACATCACAGGGATAGAGCAGCTTTTTGTTTTTAAAACACCAAAAGATGTGTTTGCAAAATAATTGCACAGTTGACATTCACTTATAGTTAAATTATGGTCATAGTCTGTCCAGATGTGCTGACTGTTTTCCGATAGTAACTTGGCTGTTTCAAGACACTTCTCATTATGCCTCCGTTTTGCGTTTTGTATTAGTAAGTAACACTTCCTACAAAATATAGTTAAATGCTCTGTCGGTTCATCATCTGATACGTTAATTCCAAACACAAAGAACAGATCACTAACGTAATTCGAACAGTTCAGTGCATTCCGTTTTGAACTTTTTGTTTGGGAAGTTAATGCTCTCTTGACACAGGCTCTGCACAGTGCACTGGCACAATTCATATGATGCAACAAAGTATGTTCCATTTCGTTGTTATGTAGTATAGTTTACTTGTGTATGTATAAAGATAATGGAATATCTGGGAGTATCAAGTCTAACACAACGCTGTAGAATGCTTTATCTGTGAATGAAAGAAGATACACAAACAGTTACTTAGAATTCGTTGGCAGCCGTCTTGTCTACAGGATTGTCTACCAAAGAACACTAATGGAACAGTCCTTATCTCACACACAATAAAAAAAGACATTCATATTATAAATACAAGATTAACAAGACTTGAAAGATTGATCAAAGTATGTGGAAGTAACCCATCAATAGCTTTACATGTTTTCTGACGCTTACATACGTAGCTAAATATAATAAATGAATGAAAATGCAAAAACAGATGGTGCTTTACAAAAAGTTATTTTTTAACAACCTTATTTAAGATTTGCGAGTATCAGAAATGCGTTTACATTGATTTAAATAATATAAAATCGGGATACAATATGCTTGTTCTTGTAATGCCAAACTCACAAAACTGACTACCCCACATTCTCAAGATATGAAACTTAAAAAAAAGTATGTGGAAATAATCTTTAGCTTCCCTTCGAGAAGACTATATAATTATAAACTCATATGAATGGGCCGATTTTTAGATATTACATTATTAAATAGATTACTTCTGTTATGAATTTCCTCAAATGATGACGCTGTTTTCAAATGTCTGTAACTCCGTCAAATATAATTTCAAACAAATAAAAATGCAATCAAAAATAGAACACAACACAAAGTTATAGCACACAAAAGAATTTTAGCGCTATATTTATCCAGAACGAGTGTGTAATGATTTATACATTAACGATTTTATACACACACCAGCTGATTTTCTCAGCCAAAACCCCCAGTAATAATTTACGGTGCACATGAAGATTATTACCCGGTGTCAGAATTCCGGTCACCGAAACTAAAAGAGCGCTCTGGTATAGGGTAAAACAGCCGTGATATAAGCTGCCAAAGTAAACTTTTTTTCATAAAACCTACTATCCTTCAATGATGAACATTTTCTGTTGAAGACTATTCAATCAGTTTAACCTTGTTAAACTTAAAACGATTAGTAAATCTGTTATTTGTAATTATACAAATTTAACTTCGATTCAATCATTTTAAATGTACTGCATGTTTGTCTCAGTGAATTTACTAAACATACTCGAAACAGAGCTATACCAGAATAATAAGAATTCCACTGAGTAAATCAGTGGTGGTGGCTTGACTAGCTGAAAACAAAAATAATAGTTTAATCATTTACACAAATTATAGGCAGATTATAGAATTAACGTGTTCAGCCAATGCAGCATTGTTTTCGCTTTTCTTAATATCTTGTGAATACTCCCGTGGGATAGAAGAGGCATTACTCTTCTATGTACATCTCTGCCAAGAGTAATCTTGTACAAACGTAAACACCTTTGACGACCCATTCCTTAGTTTTGGCCACTGTTGGCCACTACTGCAAAGCAGGGGAGACAATACCGTCACAGTTAGAGACAAGATAGCGTCCCACACAGACTCTCTGGTAGAGACAAGATAGTGTTCCTCAGAGACTCTCTGTTAGAGACAAGATAGTGTTCCCCATAGACTCTCTGTTAGAGACAAGTTAGCGTCCCTCACAGACTCTCTGGTAAAGACAAGATAATGTTCCTCACAGACTCTTCGTTAGAGACAAGATAATGTTCCTCACAGACTCTCTGGTAGAGACAAGATAATGTTCCTCACAGACTCTCTGGTAGAGAAAAGATACTGTTCCTCACAGACTCTCATAGACTCTCAGTTATAGCTGCACTCAGAAAAAAAGAAACAGAGCTGCCTTTCAGAAGCACTAATAGAAAGCATGAGAACAATTTTCTCGATTAATGTAAAAGTGCGGTGGATCCTTGCCCACTACACGTTATGTGAAAATGAGAAAGCAGAAAGAGTTGCCAACTAAGAGAGAACAAACACCAAACTAAAGTCGGAGCCACATACATGAGATAAAACCAATAATGCGTAAGACGTTTAAATAAAAATGACAGAAGGATCGTCAGAGACTGATACAGCTGAATCATACAACTCCTTGCCAAGAAGAGATGAAGTGAGTATTTTCAGACTGAGAAGCGACCATTGCAGACGCAAACATCATCTGATCAACAAACTTAAATCCAGATAGACAGACGTGCGTATGTGGTGAGTACAAAAAAGCAATAGAGTGTATCCTCTAATGTTATTGGCTCCATAAGTGCAGCAGAGCTACAGCACAGCATTCCCCATACAGTTAAAAGAATCTGAGATCGACTCCCAACTTTGTAAGAGAGATAGGTGATACAATTCTCTCATAAATAAACGTATAGATAATGTTTTGAGGATAGCATTGATTACATGAACTCCAAGTTAAACAAACGTTACAATATTGAGATTATAAAACACAATGACCAGTCTCCAAAAAAATCATATTATATAAATAATATATCCCATTCTCCTTTATTGCACTGAGAAAAAGTCAGAAATAAAATGAAATCCAGTCCAACATAAAAAATTAATAATCTTCAACTCATATAACAGGCATTACTACTTGTTTGGTCTTAAAAACATGGAGGACAAGAAAATTACAACAAGAAAGATACACATTTTCATAAATGAGGGATTGCGCATAAAGAAAACAGAAAGATTGGAGATTTGAGGAGTAGATGTTGAGTTGGGTAGGGCACATTGAGAAAGTCTCTTTTCTGAAATCTTCAGAGTAAGCGAATACCGCAGTGATGCAGCCTGTTTCCAGGACCAGCACTTGGAGGTGGAGTAGGGTCTTTGTCAGCTCTGGTTCGCTGACCCTGACGCAAGCAGTCAGCTATGGGTCGATGACCGCATTCCTCACTGTTGACGCGTCTTAACGATCCCATTGACTTGCCAGATCATTTTCAGAATCAGGAGTGTCCATTTGCTATATCTCAGTACCTACTGAAGCTCAATATTGGTAAAACAATCATGCTACTCAGAAATCTGGATACGAATAAATGTCTATTAAACGTCACCAAATTAGTTGTAAAGGACTACGATAACTGGGTACTCGCGTAGAGTTGTAGAATTGAAATGGCACGACACCAGTATGGAACTGATGACAAGAACCAGACAAGTACCAGCGGAACAAGGTATCGGAAGAAGACGCTGGCGAAGTATTCGACAAACTGATACAGAGTAAATATTAGCAAGGGGAAGTGATCTTGAAAATGTTAAGCGATTAGATTCGATTACGGGTTACGTTGCTTGATTAAGCTGATGTTAAGTTAAAATTGTATTAGGGGAATTCCCTCGTATGATCGAGAAGTTACAAAGCGTGTGAACGCCGGTCAGTTCTATTGTGTAGAGGTATGCACTATGAACTGTTTTGAGCTACGGGTGTTTAGCTATTTATGGCTAGCCCGTGCAAGTAGTGCGAGAACGGTGTTTTTTGAACAGCCGAGTCTCGTGTGGTTTTTTAGGCGGATCTAGTGTGTGAAATAAGAGCAGTCTGTTTTGGGTACCGACGGGAGAGGTCGGTCATACAGTGTGTGTTTTGAGTATGCCTGCGCAGTGCAAAAGTTATAGAGGCCATTATTTGTGTAGGCCTATAATTCCTGAGTTTATTGGAGAATTGTGTTTGTGAGTATTTTTGAAGAGGTAAGGATCCATGAGGGCGAGATTACTGCAAACTGCCAGGGAGTGCAGTCTTGCGAGAAATTGCCACGAGTATTCTCTATTTAGGTTGTTAGCACGGCGAGGATGATGTCCGTTTGCTAACTGGATCCATTGAGGTGATTTGAGGAGGCCATTATTATTTATTATATTAGCACGGTGATGCCGACCGTTGCTAAAAGGATCCAGGAGAATATTATAGCGCATATTTGAGGAGGCCATTGTTATTATTGAGAGGATCCATATCTGCATTAGAGCGCCAATGTTGAGAGCGTCTTTGATGAGGCATATTTGAGGAGGCCATTGTTATTATTGAGAGGATCCATATCTGCATTAGAGCGCCAGTGTTGAGAGCGTCTTTGATGAGACATATTTGAGGAGGCAATTATTATTTATTATATTAGCACGGTGATGCCGACCGTTGCTGAGAGGATCCAGTATTGATATTTGAGGAGGCCTGTTGCTGTCATTTTTGACGGAGTCATCTGTCAAGTTATTTGCTTATGTTTTATCATAAGAATAATTGTGTCTTTACCTGCGATGTCAGGTTGATTAGGGGTTGTCTTCCCTTGTTTATTCATTCATTGTGTTTGACCTTTAGGGTCAAAGGTAGACAGTTCGGGCGTATGCCCATGGGCAGGTTTTTTTAAGCGGGAGTGGAGTTAGACTTCCGGCAAGCCGGGAGGTGTACTGGTTTCTGAAGGGACGAGAGTCCATTGTGTTTTTCGGGGAGAATCTTCGAAGTGACTGCACTGGCAGTTTTCCCCAGTGAATCTCTGTGCGTTGGAATGACAGCAGAGTTCCTTGTTAAGTTCTGTGGACTCAATTACAGGTAATACCGACTTTTTCCATTACTATGCTTTCGGTAGCAGAACATGTTAGAAGATTGCCTAGTCTGTGAACTGCAGCTCACCGGTCCTCCATTTCAGAACTTATATTTTGTGCTCGAGGTAGCCATCCAAGACTATTAGTCTTTATTTTGTCCAGAAATCCAGTGACGAAGATATATTGTGGGAACCGCAGATTGGCGGAATTTATGTCTACAATAAGCATTACTGCAGGGTTGATGGTAACCTGCTTATCAGAAGTACACAGCCGACGTCAGAACGAGGCCTGTGTTTTTCGGCTATTATACTACAGCCTGATAATGTGCAATTGGCGGGGAATGCCAAGTTGCACCTATGTGTCAAAGTGATTAAGGTATCTGACGCGTTTAGTCAGTAATCCCAGGGCGACGCCACGAACTGTCCTTATTGAAGAACATTGTATTGACCATGCACGAATATTCAAATGTTTACCAGCTTGTTGAATGCCTAATGTATACCTATCGATTTCCGGTCAGCATGACCTTGTTTACAATGACTGTTCCTGTTGATACCATGTGTGTTCTCGTCAATAAATGTTTTGAAACGTGTCTGCAGTGTCCAAGCATCCTTGACTACTGCATGTGAGTGTATGGGTTGCAGGGTCTACATACATACGAGCCTAAACACATTCGCGCCTTCATTCGCACCCACACTCAGTTCATCATCCGCTCGCACTACACACCTAACAACATGTATACTGTCTTGGGCCAGTGATAACCTCAACAAGAGAAAAGTACAGTTACAAGGCCATTATTATTTACTATATTAGCACGATGATGCCGACCGTTGCTGAGAGGATCCAGTATTGAGATGGTATAGCGCTAATGATTCTGAGAAGTGGAGATGTGACTGGAGTACTGTATTATTGTATTGCTATGACTTGTACTTTGATTATGACTGTATATTCTGTGTTAACGTAACGTGCTGTGGTGTAATAAACGTTCTTAACTTTCACCTGCCGTTACACCATTTCATGCCTCTGATGCGTGTACCTGTAGTGTGTGAATGTACCCACGCACACTCACTACAACATTTAACACGGTAGGAAAACAGTAGTCATGACAGTAGTAACGCATGACCATAAATAGCCTGTGTGGCGAGATCTATGTCAACAAACAGATTGAATTCACTAACAGTATCTCGTGTGTAGCAGTGGTATGTTAGTCGTATAGAATTTGAACATTTAGTTATTCAACATTTGGTGGGCCAGTTTATTTAACGGAATGAAACCCACGGAGTTCGCGTGATAGGAGAGCCCTGTGTAGGCGTGGCTTATGTATCCTAGCATTGTTTCATAGTCCTCGACCTAGTTTGTTAACTGTATCCAACACGGTAGAATATAACAGTGGGACGTTGACAGGTTGTTGGTAGACAGTCACGTTTAACTAAATGTGAAGTGTTTTTGAGGAGTCGTTTGCAGATTATCTCAAGTCAAAAGTCACGGAGTTGCTGTGCTGCATTTTTTGTGTGCTGATGCTGTGTTGAGCGCATTCTACACTTTGGCAAGAACCTGAAGAGAAGAAATTCTAGTTCGTGTACCTTTCTGCGCTGGAACGTTTTTATCTGCAGAACTTTGTGATATCTGATGTGTTGGCGGAAGGGACGGAAGTATATTAAGATAAGTGATTTTGTTCTGTGTAGATTGTGCCACTTTTCTGCATTTCAGCAAGTCTGCTTATACTATCCATCACTTATTCTGTTGATAATTGTCGTTGTGTTGTCGATAATTATATCGATTGATTGTACAATATGTTGATGCATAGGTAGTGTATGCTATATATAAGTACTATAACAGAAGTTGGTGTACAGTAGTTGATTAAGTCAGTTGAAACTCTTATAAAATGTGGGAGTATGACAAATACCGTGAAATATTAGGATTTGGAGACAGTGAGCTGACTGAGTCTGAAATAACAAGATTGATATATGAAAAGCTAATTCATGAAGCTGATGAGAGGATTCAGAAAAGGACGCTAGATGAGAAGAAGCAACTGGACATGAAACAGAGTACCCTAGAGCAAAGGGAAAGTTTCATAGAAAGTACTGCTGAAGTACGTGAGTTACATGAAAAAGTTTCTAAACTTACAGACGATTTAGGCAAATCAAACTCAGAACTTGCTAGTGTTCAAGCAAGTTTGGATTCAGCATTGTTGAACATAAAGCAATTGGAAGTTCAGATGAAAGAGAAGCAAATTGAGGTGGAAAATATTACACAGGAGGCCCAACAAGATAAACACATGTATGAGAAATTGAAAATTGAGAGTAATGAACATGAGAAGACGTATATAGAAATGCTTCATGAGGTGATGAATGATAATGAGATTCTCAGTGATCAAATTAAGGAGATGAATATTGTACCCCTTGAGAAAAATAATGAGATTATGAATAACAATTATGATATTAAGATTAAGTCACTACAGCTGGAGTTGACTCAGTTGAGGGCAAATAAAGAACAGGACGAGAAAAAGATATTAGTAAAGTTAACGGCTGAGCAAGAGAAGGTCACTAAGTTTGAAAATATGCTAGCAGATGAAAGCTGCAAAGTTTTAAGAACTGAAAGTTTAAAAAAAATTAAGTGCAGAGATTGCACTTAGAGATATTCAAATTTCAGAAGCCAGAATGAGAATAGATGGTCTACTTGACATTCTCTTAAAGAAAAAAAGGTGGTCTTCTGTCAGTGTTGACAGTGAAAGACATAAAGCAAAAAGTCAGTCCTAAACACTTTTTGCGGACTCTAAAGTTAAGAATGGTGGACAGAAATCTTTCCGAGGGAAATATAACTTTCAACGCAATACCAATGATTCTAGCGATATTGGTTCCTGGCGGCAAGCTAGCAAAGGAAAATCTACAGTATTAGATAACCCTGTAGATAACAAAAGAAACAATAATAAATTTCAATTTAAGTTGTTAAAAACAAACCAAGTATTAAGTGAGAACTCTGATGGCTTGATAACAGGGGACAAAGATATAACTACTTGTTCCAGGAAGGAAACATATTTGGTGAAAAACAATAAAGATATGGTTAAATCTTTCGGTCATACCCAGTCAAGTCAGTGTGACCCATTTCTTAAACACACTGCCACAAACAAGGATAAAAATACTTTTGATAGGAGATATAACCCTGAGGTTAAAATGTACCAAGGGATTTCTTCATATAGTAATGTTTCTTTGCCTAAAAACAAGAAACAATTTGACAGATCACAACATCGTGATTCTAAGAGTATTGGAAATTATAATGGAAATAATTATGTGAAAGTTTGTCAATCTGGTAATAAACTTTTTGATAAAAAGCCATTTCCATCTAGTAGATATTTTTATCCAAGAGGAAATCCTAATTGTAATTATGCTAACTGGAATGTAAAACAGTACAACTGTGTCAATAGAACAAATAACAATATTCTTAACAGCAATTATAGAAATCGTAACCAGGTTAGCTGTACTCCACATGAGAGCAAAGTTATTAACAGGCAATGTAATAACACTATCGATTGTCACACTGGTGGTGTCGAAAGGTCATCTCGTTCTTGGGAATGTAGTAAATTTTTTCAGGCTACAGCAGAGATGAACTTTCGTTACGGTCAAGTGATCGCTAAGCCTTCTGTGATATTTACATCGTTTAAGGAGGACTTGTTGAGGTGTGTGAAAAGGGGCCAAGACTCTACTCCACCTCAAGGGATAGGTAAACGTGAAAGTTGATTTTCCGTTTTCCCTTATTAAATCTAACAGATGATTAATAGAAATTTTCATTTGTATTATCTCGTAGCGTGCAACGTTGTGATGAGTTGGCGCACTTGTTGACATTATTCGTGAAGAATGTGGATTATCTATCAAGCAGAACCTATGAGCGTCTCGCTATACATCTGACGAGTCACTTTTTGGAGGATCAAGAATAATTGACATATTGACGGGAATATTTTTTTTACAGCTGATTTATTTTTTAGAATAGTATATGTTATTGTATTCTGTGGATAATATATTATATGATATTTTATTAAAATATTTGTAATTTCTTTGAAACATTATGATGTTCATTTTGATGAATCATTTGATTGCTAAATATATATTTTTTGTAGAACATTTATAATTGTTTCGATAATGTACCATTCTAATTTTTTATGCAATTGTATACTATTCTGTTTTGATTGTGAGTAACATATGTGTTGGTAATAATTTTTGTGTAATTTTTGATAAATGCAGTGAGTGGTGTCAAATCTGTATATTTTTTCGGGTTGTAGCTGTAATTGTTATCAGTATTAACTTATAAATTAAATTGAACTTTTTTTGGTAAAATTGATAGACACATCTGATACTTTTATTTGTTTAAGATGGACAGATTGTTGTAACATTATGTTATGTTTGTATGTTGGAAAGTTGATATACAGATGACATCGTAATTTTCTTATGGTTTTTTGGTGATGTATTTTTTGAGAAAAAAAAAAAAAAACTTACATGTTTTGAGTTAAGTGTTTGTCTAGAGATAAGATTTTATGCTTCTCTCCTTTTGTTAAAAGTTAATTTCATTGTTAGTTTATTAGTTATGACTTAGAATTACTTAAATAATAATTTTATTTTTTGATAACTTATCGTTCTGAAATATTTTGTACGGTAATTATGGGAAAAAAATTGTTTTTTGGCATTGTAATTTATTTTTGTGTGCCCTATGATTGAAAGGGATATTACTTCTTTGGAAACTTGTCTTATTTGATATTATGATGTATTTTTATTATTTAGCGGTTGATTGTGCGTTAGGTCAAAACTTAGTTATCGCAAAGGCTATTATTTGTTTGTGTAAGGTTTATAATTTATTTTCAGTTAAGTATAACTTTTGTAACTTAGTTAAATTACTTATTAGACTTTGTTTAGTTATGAATTATTCGTTTTGTGGTGTTAGTATGGATACTTTGACATTTTTGTTTTGTGCCTTGTAATCATGTTTGTATTTAATTTTTGAAAGATATTGTCTGATCTAAACATTTATTAGTATGTATTGTTATTGACTTTCTCTGCGTTCATACCTTTGCTTTCCATTCGTCTTTGTTGACTATCCTTCATTTCATTCTATCTTTTATTGTCTTTTCGATATGTGTTCATATCTTGTTTATATTTCCGTATCACATCTTCGTTTCTCTTCATTCTACTTGTATACTTCTCCTTCTTTCAATACTTATACTTTCATTCGTTGTATTCTTGAGTGAATTATATAACTTAGTATAATGAAACTAGTATTTTGGTAAATTTGTATTTATTTTACATGAAATTGTTTACTTATTGATTATTATGTGGTATTGTTTATTGTTTCTCATTTTCCGATTTCTTACTTTCCTTTACTACAGATCATTCTTCTGTTGCTTGATCTTGTTCTTTCACTTTCTATTGGTTGTTGCTTGTACTAAATGTACTTAGCTTAGTGTTCTATTAAGATTAATTTCGGTATGCTTGTATTATGATTGATGATTTTGTTGTAATTTACATCGGTAACATTCATTGGGATATTTGATTGATTATGTCTGATGCTTTGGTTGTAATATTACATTTATTACCAACGGGCTGATCACCCGTTTGCCAGTCACTTCGATTACGGAAACAACAGCAGATGGATTGATTTGCCGTTGCCCTAAAGACGCCAATAGGTGTGATGGGAAACAATGGCAAAGAAAACCTATCTACTGTTGCCCTAAGACGCCACTAGGCGTAATGGCCACTGACTGCTTTGACGGTCGGTGGCTAAGGACGGAAGAAGAAGAAGAAGAATTACATTTATTGCTGAAATTGTTTATAGATGTACTATTTTAATAGGTACATTTTTTGATAGGTACATTTTTTGGATAGATACATTTTTTTGGTAGCCATATAATATAATTTCATTTATCTCTAAATTTTTGGGACTTAAATTTTCAAAAAAAAATGATAAATCATTTTTTGTTCCGGGCGGTGTGGCAACTGATACAGAGTAAATATTAGCAAGGGGAAGTGATCTTGAAAATGTTAAGCGATTAGATTCGATTACGGGTTACGTTGCTTGATTAAGCTGATGTTAAGTTAAAATTGTATTAGGGGAATTCCCTCGTATGATCGAGAAGTTACAAAGCGTGTGAACGCCGGTCAGTTCTATTGTGTAGAGGTATGCACTATGAACTGTTTTGAGCTACAGGTGTTTAGCTATTTGTGGCTAGCCCGTGCAAGTAGTGCGAGAACGGTGTTTTTTGAACAGCCGAGTCTCGTGTGGTTTTTTAGGCGGATCTAGTGTGTGAACTAAGAGCAGTCTGTTTTGGGTACCGACGGGAGAGGTCGGTCCTACAGTGTGTGTTTTGAGTATGCCTGCGCAGTGCAAAAGTTATAGAGGCCATTATTTGTGTAGGCCTATAATTCCTGAGTTTATTGGAGAATTGTGTTTGTGAGTATTTTTGAAGAGGTAAGGATCCGTGAGAGCGAGATTACTGCAAACTGCCAGGGAGTGCAGTCTTGCGAGAAATTGCCACGAGTATTCTCTATTTAGGTTGTTAGCAAGGCGAGGATGATGTCCGTTTGCTAACCGGATCCATCGAGGTGATTTGAGGAGGCCATTATTATTTATTATATCAGCACGGTGATGCCGACCGTTGCTAAAAGGATCCAGGAGAATATTATAGCGCATATTTGAGGAGGCCATTGTTATTATTGAGAGGATCCATATCTGCATTAGAGCGCCAATGTTGAGAGCGTCTTTGATGAGGCATATTTGAGGAGGCCATTGTTATTATTGAGAGGATCCATATCTGCATTAGAGCGCCAATGTTGAGAGCGTCTTTGATGAGACATATTTGAGGAGGCCATTATTATTTATTATATTAGCACGGTGATGCCGACCGTTGCTGAGAGGATCCAGTATTGATATTTGAGAAGGCCATTATTATTTACTATATTAGCACGGTGATGCCGACCGTTGCTGAGAGAATCCAGTAATGAGATGGTATAGCGCTAATGATTCTGAGAAGTGGAGATGTGACTGGAGTACTGTATTATTGTATTGCTATGACTTGTACTTTGATTATGACTGTATATTCTGTGTTAACGTAACGTGCTGTGGTGTAATAAACGTTCTTAACTTTCACCTGCCGTTACACCATTTCATGCCTCTGATGCGTGTACCTGTAGTGTGTGAATGTACCCACGCCCACTCACTACAACATTTAACACGGTAGGAAAACTGTAGTCATGACAGTAGTAACGCATGACCATAAATAGCCTGTGTGGCGAGATCTATGTCAACAAACAGATTGAATTCACTAACAGTATCTCGTGTGTTGCAGTGGTATGTTAGTCGTATAGAATTTGAACATTTATTTATTCAACACAGACATTGGTTAAACCTGTTGACATTCTTAGCGGTGAGACCTTGTTCTAGAATCCCCAGAGGGAGCTGATGACATGTGACACGTGGAAGACATGGTGTGTGTTTTCTGACGGGCTATGCTCCTAGGGAGTTGACGAGTTTTGATAGAACTGAAATTATTTAACCAACATTACAGAACAACTTAACCATGATAATGGTTAGCGATTCAGCTGTAAGATTTATGGTAAGCCTATAACGCGTAGCAAGAAAAATGAATTGGGGCGACTTACCAATCACGAGGATTGTGACAAGATTGTAACCTACTGCTTATTTCACGTTTTCGCTGTTCGCTATGTTTGAGAGCCATACAATGTGACTTAATATGTCAGATGAAGATTACGTGTTATACGTAGTTAGTAACCCCTATTTGAGCCCTGTATATGTTTATTTATCGCTTTACAAATATAAATGCATATTAATGTTAAAAGAAAGAAAAAAAAAAACAGAACAAATCTTGCAAAGTTCAAAAGAATGTGCGTTTCCTTTTAATTTTACAATAAACATTTTGAAATAGTTTAAACAGTAAAAATGAAATGCTTTAAATAGTACGATTATTATGCTTAAACACATTACGTCCCTTGGTAAAAAATAAAATTACATTCCTAAGAATTACTGTATAACATAACTGTGTTTTAACATTTTAGTATTGAGGGAAAAAGTGATGGGATGCTGTATGGAAAATTGTAAAGAGTTTACAACGTCAGTCGCTGGTTGATTAGTGAATAAAGAACGTTAGTTAAAAGCTTTTTAGCTTACAAGATTGTTGTATATGAGTAGTAATAAAGTACTAAACATTTGTGATTCCAGTCGCCATTGTATTTACCGCTTGTCCGTATCTTATGTCGATAGTGCCGTATCTTATGTCGGTAGTGCCATATCAGGCTTGAAATTTTGTAATTCTATTTTCTGTTTTTGATTTTCGTTGATTGTTGAATTAATTGTCATTATATTTTTTCGGTTTTTGTATTTTTCCTTCCTTTGTTATTGCTCTTCACCTGTGTTGTTATATTTCATATATATTATTATATACACATTACGTGTTATTTAGTGTCTATAGTATATTTCTTTAACCTGTCTATATTTCTTGTCCTTGTTGTTTATCTGTAACTGTGGCTGACGATGGGTCAAACCCCGATCGTGCCATGTTTCTTGTGTACCGTTAATTTGTAAAACTGATCTAATACCTTTTTATTTGTTTATTTATATTTAAACATCACTCATCTACATTATACTTAACACATTAACTACCGAATTGGAAAATACTCTGTGACGTAGTTAAATTTTGTTCATATTTTCACCCTGTAGGTGTTTGCACAAAGTAAGCTGTAGTTTTCGTAATTGGTTACAGATTTTATGAATGACACGTCATTTTAAAGATACATGAATGTACTATTACAATAAGCTGAAAACGATATGTTTACAGGTATAGTAAATATTATTAATAATATTACTTACTTAGTCGTTCCCCTTCTACCGTGAGGTGTAGAGGTCTTTTATAATATTAATTTACTGAAAGACAAAGTTTCAACATTTGTTTTAAATTATCAACTTACCAACATGTTGTTTACAGTATTGGTAGCTTACATAATGACACCTAAACCACTTCCATAAATTCTCAAAATTTGCATGCAGACCTGAATCACGAGTTAAGACGGAACGAAAACTATTTGATGTTTGACCCTCACTAACCTTCTGCAATTGTTTTCGTTCTTTAGTTACATAATTTCCTGCACCATTTGTAACTCTAATCGAGGTGGTTGCTATTTTACGGAACTCCTATCATAACTGCTTGTAACGGTATTGCCTCCCATGCTTTGCATTAGTGGCCCAACAGTGGCCAAGACTCAAGAGTATCTAATAAGGGCTTCAACGGTGTTTTACCTTCGCAGTTAATTACTCTTGGCAGATCTGTAAAAAGAAGGGTAAAGACGCTTCTATATCAACGGAGTTTTCACGAGATATTCAGATAAGCGAAAACAATGCTGGTCTGGCTGAGCACGTTAATTCTAGAAACTGCAGACAAATTTTGTGAAGAATTAAGCAATGAATAATCTTAGCCTGTTCAAGCCCCCACCTCTGATTTACTCAGTGGAATTCTTATTATTCTGGTATAGCTCTGTTTAGAGTGTGTGTGGTAAATTGACTGAGACAAACATGCAGTACATTTTAAATAATTAAATCAAAGTTAAATTTGTATAATTACAAAAACAAAATGTAATAATTATTTAAGTTTTAACAATTTGAAAATAATTTTAATAGTTATGGATCAAGAAAAAGTTATCATCACGGTCGTGATAGGATGTAAATTGTTATAAGAAGGTCAAGTGGCAGCATATATATTGAACTCAGCTGCCAATGACTGTTCTTCTTCATCTAATGGTTGGTTCCTTTTACACTGCTCACGCTCGTCGCTGAAGATTCATTGATAATCTATCCTCCATTATGGCACCACTTTCAACGTTATTAAAAAAAAGGTTCTCCTAATATGGTGCGTTGGTCCCAAGAATGCCAATCGTCATTGGATCAGGTTAAGAATTTGTTCTCATCTCATCCTATCTTAAGAATACCTACTATTGATAAGACTTTTGTCCTTCGTAGTGATGCCTCTTATACTAGGATTGGAGCGGCACTAATGCAGGAGTATTCAGGAACTCTGCATCCTGTAATGTATATTTCTAGGAAGCTGAATGCGGCAGAAAGGAATTACTCTTTTTTAGACCGTGAATTATTGGCCATGGTTTGGTCCATTCTTAAGCTACAAAGGTTCCTTCTGGGCGCGTATTTCATTATGGAAACTGACCAAAAAGCTCTTACAGCTATGCAAAGTAAGGATTTGAAGAGCTCGAGATCTACTCGTTATGCTATTGCTCTTTAACCTTTCCATTTTACGGTGCGAGCTATCCGTGGTTCGGATAATGTGATGGCAGACATATTGTCTAGATGCCCACATGATTCCATTTAAATCTTATGTCTTAGATTTCCTGATACACTTCCAGACTTATGTCTGTTCTTAATATCATAATATATATTAACACAATTGTTTCACTATTTGGATGATGTATAATGACTTGAACAAATTTGGTTATGTCCATCCATGATATATATATCCATTAGATATGTTGATAGTATAGCATTGTGTTTCATGATATTTGTATATTGCTATAATTATATTATTTGACAATTTTTGATATCTATGATTGGTATTGCCAGCAACTTAGATTTCTTTGATGGTACCTCCTGAGTTGGTTTTGCTTAGAGGAAATTATTTCTCTTATGTTGGGGAATGATTTTTACTCTCTCCAGACGCTATATTTATGCGTCTATTGTACCTGATATTAGGTTCATTCTTTCATGAGCGCATAATTGATGCTTGTGCTATCTTGCTCATGGATATATTTTTTTTTAAATGTGTCATTTTTTTACGGGGGGGGGGGGGGGGTGTAGTAATATGTTGCTGTCATCTTTGATGGAATCTTCCATAGAATTGTATTAATCCCAAGAGACTACGTACTTGCTTTTTTGTCTTCGGGACTGAGATATTTAATATCTTAGAAATGTTTTGGTCCTCTGTCTTCAACAGACCATGACCAATCCGATGACCCAGGAAAGAAATTTCACTAAACCCAACAAAAGCTTTAGAGGGTTTTGCAGTCAAACTATGCTCACGTAGAGTAGATAGTAATTCATTTAAACCTAAATAGTGTTCTTCCTAAGTATCACTGAGTAGACAGATGTCGTCTAAATATGTGTTGAAATCTGTACGATACGATAGAATTCGTCGCATCATGCGCACGAAAGTTGCTGGGGCGTTCATAAGCCCGAAAGGCCTAAAATTCCACTGAAATAATCCAATAGGTGTTGAAAGAGCAGTGAGAGGTTTGGCGTGTTCCGTCAAAGGGATTTGTCAATAACCTTTCGACAAGTCTAGTTTAGTAAAGAATTTAGCTTTAGAAAGTCTAATAAGTAGATCATCTAATAAAGGCATAGGTTCAGCATCGAACTTCGTAACTTGATTTAATTTGCGATAATCAACGCAAAGACGTATGTTATTGTCTTTCTTTCGAACAATAACCATCGACGAAGAATAAGCTGAAGTGGATGGTTCAATTATTTTCAATTGAATCATTTCATCCAATTCTTTCTCGACTTGTGCTTGAAAATGAATAGGTATAGGGTATGGTCTTACTCTGATCGGATTACGATCAGTAAGTATGATGTCATGTTCAATGACATGTGTGTGTCCAGGAATGTCGGTAAGGACATCCTGAAATGATTGTAGCGTAGAAAATACTTGACGCTGTTCCTCAAAAGACAAGTTCGAAGAGACGGTAACGTTTTTCCATGATTCCGTAGAATTAAGTGGAATCACGGGAAGAGGTAAGTTAACATCAGAAAAAGTAGTTTCCTCATCCTGTATAACGGACAGGGATGAGATATGACTATGTTGGACTGGAGAATCGTCCGTCGCCTGGAAAATAGGCTGTAAATAGTCTGGTCGTTCAATAAATTCCGTAAGCATATTTATATGAAAGGTTTTATGCCTTCCATCAACATCGACATAATAGTCGACATCCGAAATTTTAGAGACTATAGTGTATGGACCTTTCCAAGAAATGAGAAGTCATTTTTCCCTCGAGGGAAGTAAGACAAACGCTTTGTCTCCAGGACAAAGTTGACGTAGGCGTCTTTTCTTATTAGCGAATCGCCTAGCCTTTTCTTTAGCAAATTCTGATGATGAAGTCGCTAACCTGCATGATTTGATATTTTTTTCCCTAAGAGCAATGACATATTCATATGACGATTGTGTATAATCGTCAATATTATCGGCAGCGATCAAATCGTGTAGCAAGGACATAGGACGGCGCGGTTGCGCGCCAAAAACACGTTCAAAAGGAGAAAATCCGGTATGCTCGTTGGGAACCTCTCTATAAGCAAAGAGAGCTGCAGGTAGGACCCTGTACCAATCATCAGAATGATCCTCCGTTATCTTGCCAAGTAAGTTCTTTAGTGTCCTATTAAGACGTTTAACCAATCCATTGGACATTGGATGATAAATACTACTGAGAAACCTTTTAATGTCCAGAGTAGCCATTACCTGAGACATAGTGTCCGATATTAATTGAGTGCCGTGGTCTGATAGTATTTCTCCGGGGAATCCCAGACGAGAAAATATGAGCCAAAGAGCATCTGCGATATCGACAGTTGATATGCTTTTAAGAGGAATAGCCTCTGGCCAACGCGTGCACATGCCAACGCAGGTAAGGATAAATTGATGTCCTCTGGCTGACTTAATCTTAAACGTGCCAATAATGTCTATTGCCATTTTCTGAAACTGCCGAATAGGAATATCTGCTGCCTGAATAGGTGCAGCATGTCTAGGACCTTTAGACTTGACCTCTTGACAAATTTTGCAAGATCAGCAATAAACTCGTATGTCTTTGTTCACTAATGGTAAAAAGAAAGACGCAAGGACTCTAGTCTTAGTTCTGGAAAAACCCATATGTCCAGCACACTGAGAATCGTGTGCATGTTGAAGAATTAAGGCTCTCATACACTTAGGCACAAGGATTTGCGAATGCATAGACTTGTCCGAGTGTTGTACCATTCGTACCAATATACCATTCTTCATAGTGATATACTATCTGTGATTCGTGTTCTGATTAGGATCACCTTTCTTTGCGAGAAGAAGAATTTCTTTAAAGAAGGATCCTCTTCTTGTCGTTTAACAAACGTGTCATGCGAAATCACCAAGTGATCGTCTTGGCTATCAACTCCATTACTATCATCAGATGAAGTTGGTGGGATAAGAGCTTGGGCTCTTGTTACCCCTGCATTGACCGTTTGGATATTTTGCTCCTCCCAGATATAAATTTGTTGCGGGGTGCATTCCTTAACCCCATGAATACGACCGATTATAAGATCCGAAATAGGATTAGGAAGAAGACATGCGTGGACATCTCCTGTAAAGAAGGGAGTATCAATGTTAATGACAGCAGTAGGATATTTTTCCATGGTACCCTCAAATGTAACAAATTTGACCTGTAATTATGATTACTTTTCCTATTCCAGTTTTGTTAACACCCCTGAAATTTCTTATTGAAATTAGGGCCATATGGTGCTGCCGAAGCAACTGGCAACCCTTCTTTCACTTTAGAATTGCTAACTGTAGCATGGGGATGCGCGGTGGCATACTGGAAACAGTATTCCTCCATGTCTTTTAAATTTTTGGGCTTATGCTCATGAAGAAATGCAGGGAAAGAATCATTAACAGATGACAAAACTTTGTCCCGAAGTAATAAGTCCATTAGACCTTCATATGTTTTCTCAGTTTGAGACAACTCAATCCATCGTGTAAATGTACGACGTATCTTTGTAATAAAATCAGAGAAATCTACTCCATTTTCTGGCAACATTGTCCTAAAATGAAGACGATAATCTTCTTCTTTTAGTTGATAATTTTTTAGTAATGCTGCTCTGACAACATCATAATC
Source organism: Oreohelix idahoensis (assembly GCA_024509875.1). Taxonomy (NCBI): domain Eukaryota; kingdom Metazoa; phylum Mollusca; class Gastropoda; order Stylommatophora; family Oreohelicidae; genus Oreohelix; species Oreohelix idahoensis. The sequence continues at coordinate 43,526 of JAMPIV010016386.1, forward strand.
AGTTCTGTTATGTTCTTCTATTGTCACAAGAGTAGTCATTGTTTCACCTGTAAAAAATTCCATCAGTTGATCGACATATTTTTCCTTTTTTATTTTATGCGTATCGCATAAAAATGGAAATCTATCCAGATAATCCGCTATGTCGTCTTTTAAAGGATTGAAATGAGGTAATTTGATCTTACTAGCAAACTCCTTTGTCGTACCCGACGTTGCTTGATGAACACCCATATTTGTCAATTTCAATTCCTCGAACTCCAAAGCTAAGAGTTTTTCATTATGTTCCATTTTTGCTTTTTCCTTTATCTCCTCGGCTTCTCTGTCTAATCTTTTTTCTTCAGCTTGAAGTTTTCTTTCCTCTGCAGCAGCATGAAGTTTCCTTTCCTCTGCTTGAAGTTTTCTTTCCTCTGCAGCAGCATGAAGTTTTCTTTCCTCTGCAGCAGCTTGAAGTTTTCTTTCCTCTGCTTGAAGTTTTCTTTCTTCAGCAGCAGCTTCATTTTTTTGTTTTTCCATTTCCATCTGGAATTTTCTTTCATCAGCTTGCATTTGCAACCTTAAATTCTCAGCATCTATCTTCTTTTGTTCAGCTTGTATCTGCAATCTTAAATTCTCAGCATCTATCTTCTTTTGTTCAGCTTCTGCTTTCAATTTATTTTCCTCTTTTTGTCTCTTTTCTTCTGACTTTAATACCATGGCGAATTGAGCAGTCGCGAATTCTTCTAATTCTTTACCAGACTTGCCAAGGGATTTCCCTTGTCCAATGAAGTATTCCAGTGCAGACATTCTGTCTAATGAAATCAGTAACCTGAAAAAATTAAATAAATTACCTTATCCCACTTAAATGGGAGACAAGTCTTCAATGTTAGACTTGTATACTCACTTCAGTTTATTTCACTCTTTTAAGAGACAAGTCTTAGTCAAAGACCTTGTATGGTTACCTTGTTTCTTTATAATAATATTATATCAATAATCTCTATCTGAAGAGTGTATCATATTAATAATAATAATAATACTACATGACCAAGTATATGTATGTAGACTGTGTATGACAATAATAAATACAAGGACAAAGATACAGAACAACAACCGAAAACGTTCGCAGAAGTCAAATAAACAATACAGCGAAACAAAAGAAAATGTTACAAAAATGTGTAATGATGACTGCGAAAAGTAAACAAGACAAATGGCAACACTGTTATAAACAAAAAAGGTGTAAAGAAATAAACGAAAGGAAGGAGAGACGAACAGATACAAACAAAACAAATCGTAAATCAAAGAATGGAAAAATAAAGAAAACAACACTAACACTTCTTGTCACAGCTAAACGAAAATAGCAACTATTGTTGCTAGCAAATCCCAATTAAGGAAATTTGCAGTCCCTACAGAAAACGCTCTCAATAGACAACCTCTGTTACGTGGTATTATCTAAAGGAGTCACTTACCCAACCAAAACCCGCTGAAAACACCAGAAAAATACACAACAATAATACAAGTAACATAAATATCATCAGTGGAATGTGTTGCAAACAAAGATTAGTTACAAATAACAATATAGTAACTCTCTTGCTCTTTGTCAACACGGGAGTACTATGTCAAGCGCGCAATGATTGTAAGATCCACAATAACATGTAGTGGTCTCCAGGAACATAAAGTCACTATGACCTTCTCGATGAATAGTTGAGACTTGAGGCCCAATGTTGAAAAAGTTCGTAGACGGTATTGTTTACAAAAATACTTGACCTCGCACTACGTGACTTGAACGTTCAGACGTTGTAGAGTCTGTTGACTGTAACGTGTAGACAACCAGCGGTACTGTTTACAAAAAATACTTGACTTGTGTGCAGCTGTGGTCCACGTAGCAATATTGCCTAGATGCCAACTCCAGTACTTGTACCAACTGTGGTTCATGTAGCATTATTACATAGATGCTAACACTGTTTATGTGGGTCAACAGTCAATGACCTATTTCTACTGTCCTGTGTAGCCAAAACTTGGAAATGTAGAGTACTACAGATGTGTGTCATTTATAGCTGTCAAACTTGATCGTTCCAATCTGTAGCCGAAACCAAAATTGAAGCCAAAAAGCCCACGGAACAGGTCCACCAGAAATGTTAGTTGGTTTTTCTAGCGTGATGCCAATGTAGATGTGTAGTTGACCAGGTACGCGTGTCGATGTCACCTGAACAGTGTACTGGTGCGGTGAAGATCTGGGTCACTCACGCTGACAGCATACATGGTCATTGTACGATGATGATGATGATGTGAGACATGGGTGTGTGCAGACGCGAATGCGTTTAGGATCATATATAGTATACAATGTACCCAGTCACACTCGTACAGAAGCCAATGATGGTTGCAACTACTGGTAACAGTTCATACATTTATTCACAGCACTAACAGTAGTATCACACAGGAACAGTCAATGTAAACAGGTTCACGTACATCATGTTAATTGAAATCACTTGGTACATATCAGGCATTCTAAGGCTGATGAACATTTAAATATGTGGGCATGTCAATAGTGGTATGTTCTTTAATGTACAGTTCATAATGCCGCTTTGGTATCCCTGTCTAAGCGCGTCAGATACCTTAATAACTCCGTCATACAAAGGACGAGCCCTTAACTCATGTAATCCTATTACCAGGGCCGTCGTTCAACTTGGCATAACACGCCAGTTACATCTGTTCATGCGGTAGAATAGTGGCCATTACACAGACCTCGATATGACGTCAGCTGTGTATTCTTCATTAAGCAGGTTGCATAAACCATGCTATAATGTTTGTATAAGTATACCGCCAACCTGCGGTTTCCACTATATATTACTTCGTCACTGGACTTCTGATCATATGAAGACGAATAGTCTTAAATAGCTACCTTGAGCACAAAATATAAGTTCTGCATTACAGGAACGGTGAGCTGTTCTCACGGCTAGGTAATCCTTTAACAAATTCTGCAACCGAATGCATAGTAGTGAAAAAGTCAGTGTTACCTTAAAAACGAATCCTCAGAACACAAGAAACAACACTGTCGTCATTCCTGACATACAGTAAAGCACTAAGGAAAACTGCCAACGCAGTCACTTCGAAGATTTTACTTCCCCAGAATACAACGGACATTCACGTCCTACAGAAGCCAGTCCGCAACTCTACATCACGGAAGTCTAATTTTGCGCCCTCCAACTGCGCATGGCACATAGCCCAGAACTGTTTATCTTTGACCCTAAAGGTCAAACACAATGAATGAACCAAAAAGGGAGATAACCCCTAATCAACCTGACACAGCAAAGTTAAGACATAGTTCCCCAACTTTGACCAGGGTGAAAAACATACAACCAATAAATCGACGTTTGAAACTCCATCAAAGATGACAGCAACAGTGTGCTTACCGAATAAAAGAATATTCCTAAACACAATACAACTGTTATGTGCTACGGCGTAGAATATCACTTTGTAACGTCGCAGAATTCTCTGGAGACAATGCCGATGTCTAGATTATGCTTATATAGTTAGATAAAATCTACAGGTGTTCAGGCGTGGGGTTGCACGTGCATTGATGTAAGGACCTGGGGAGTTGTCTCACTGGCGTTTCTTAATAAAAGAAAGCTGCGACACACTGGCGGACACATGACAGACGACGGGCGCTTTCCTGTATCCAGTTTCTCTCTGAATCAAAGAATCAGGGAACTTTGCCGTCACCCACATGAAAGGAGACTAATAGGATCTTTAGCCGGGTACCAATGCACATGTGCAAACGGGGGGAATTTAGTCTGTCCAACATAAGATTGACATGACGATGTCCAGAAGTAGAGCTGTAGGATCTATTACAAAGAAACAATGGGAGGTGATAAAATAGAGAATAAGACAGAGGCGGACTACTCAGCTAAAAGAGACAGTGATTCAAATTCAGTTTATGACAAATAGGAAAAAAATTAAGTAAGCATTATATTAAAACAATATAAGAGACGGTAAATACTGTTCTCGGTATTTTTGTTTTAAACATTGTCCCTAATAGACAAAACCAATAAGAAATAGCAAATGATAACTGAGAATAGCAGAAGCTGAATAACAATTACCAACAGCAATTAGTCTGTTTGTGTAATTTTTTTTTTTCGTACGCCCGCTAATACTCGAGGCGAAATCTCAGGTTATTATTAAGTTCTAACCTGACATTGATTTTACGTGAGTATCCCTTTTTCTTGTACAGAGACAGGTGTCCCTCGCCATTCAGGCAGATACTCGCCGATTTCGGAGGTACCCATTAGAGCTGGGTCGGCTCAGGAGCCGCTAATCCCTGGTCGACGACACTCCTTCAATTGTCCTCGCCAGATCTCGGTCGGTGGTCATTCTTCATGCAGTGCCCCACTTCTGGTTCATTCTTTGCATCTCGGCCTCCACGTATCTCCATCTTCATCATGTATCAATCAAGTACTATATATTAATAGTGAAGTTTTTGTGGTTTAAAATGTTTACAGGATTGGGTAACCCACCCCATATCTAAACCTTCTCATTCGCTCTTTACGAGTTGAAGATAGGTCACATTGTTACTATTTTAAGCTCCCCTTTCGGGACCCGAACAAATACTAGAGTGGAACTGAGCTCTTTATAGTGGATTTATGAACTATAACAAGGCATTTGACAGTGTAGACAAAGAATCACTTTAAACATTGATGAGGCTTTATAGAGTCCCACTGAAGATCACTGACTTAACAAAGCAAACGTAAGAAGAAGTGAGATGCAGATTTTTTACATAAAGGACATCTTAAGGACAACTTATAGAATCGTTTGAGATAAGAACTAGAGTGCGACACGGATACCTCTTGGCACAATTTCTCATTATATTGGCTATAAACTGGGGTATTTAATCTTTGACCTGAACCAACAGAATCGGTATCTAGCTTTACGATCAAGATTTTGCCGATGACCTGGCACTTCAGTCCAATAACAGTAAACAGATACAAGACAAAATTAATATACTTGATAATAGATGACAGAAATTGGGTTTAAAAATACACAGGGAGAAAACAAAGATAACAAGAATAAATATGGAAAACGATAACAATATTGTGCTAAATAAAACAGCACTACAAGATTTAGAAGCATACATATACCTTGACAGCAATATAGACACAGCTGGAGGGATAGACAATGATATCAAAATAAGAATACAAAATTCTAAAGAAGATCTCCGTGCATTCGAGAATATAAGCAGACCAAACGAAATCAAATCCAACACAAAACTCACATTGATCAGTTGAAATGCCAAGTCAGTCCTATTGTATGACTCTGAAACATGGAGAATAACAAAAACAACAACTAAAAAGCTACAGACTTTCATAAATGGATGCTTACGTAGAACATAAGAATTGTAGTTGTTCGACAAGATTAGTAATGTTGACATGATGACTCGAACTAGACAAGCGTCAGTGGAACAAGAGATGAGAAGAAGACACTGGAAATTGAAAGGAAACACACAGAGAAAACCTGTTGATAGCACTATCAGATAGTCCTTGTTCTGGAATCTCCAACGTAAGAGCGGTAGCACGGACAAGAAAACTGGAGATAGACGTGACGGGGATGAAGAATAAATGGAAATATCTTGAAACAAAATATCTAGGTCATAAGTTTGTTGTAGGTCAAGGCTCCTTATGGAGTTGATAGGCCCAAGGAGAAGAATTATATATAAACTAGCAATTGTCGTGAAACATTCTAAATCCACATATCTGAATTAAAATGTAAATGTAAAGCCTAACGAATTAATTCAATAAAAGGAAAGAAGAATGGTGAAAGACCAGTGCTTTCTCAATGGCATACGCCAGCGTGTATACCGCCGTAATGGCTGAACAAGAAAAACCCTTTTTTTATGCTCCATCTGCATAATTGTAACGCTTTCACGTTTACTAGTAAAGCCTACTGCATCAACTACACGCGTTTCAAAAAAAAGAAATAAAACCGGTACTGTGTTTCTTAGAAAACCTTGAGATAGACACACTGCGTAATGACCTAGATTACATTAATGTCATTTTATGCACTACGAAAAGACAGACGGCCTTAGAGAGAGAGAGAGAGATGTACGGAGAAACGCATGCAATACTACCACAGTCTCGCGATTAATAGTAACGCCAATCCCACGCGTAAGGCATGAAGCACTACCTTTTTTTTCAAATAAACAGTGACAAAAACACTACCAATACACGGTTAGGTTTTGAAAACATGTTTAATGCTTATTAGGAAACATGACACAATACTGTTTTACGTCTGAAATCCTGACTTTATACTGACAGAACAGTCGAAACGGCAGGACAGCTGGCGGTTCTAAAACAATAAAAAATAAAAAAAACAAATACACGACTATCCTAGAATACATATTTTGAACGGAGCCACTTAGCCCCATTAAATTTTTATATTTGGGTGCCTTAGGACTTGCTGACAAAGAATATGTTAAGTGTTATGCACATAGTCCAGTAATTAACAAATTATAGCCAAAATATTATGGGGTGTTGTCTGACAGCACCAGATCATATTTGCTCATGTTTGGATACTGCTTTAGGGGAATGAGGCCACTACGTTAAATCCGATTTGATTGGTTAGAATTATATGTAAGGCGAAACATGATTAGTCGGCTGCAAATACTAATTTGGTTGTTAAGGGAAACGTAGGAAGGGTAAATTTTTTAAAATGCTTTTGTAAACATGGTCTTATTGGCTAGACCAGTTAATATAGTCAAATAGGAGCGTCTGTTCAGTGCCACATTTTGAAATAACACTGTGTAGAAGCAAGTGCGTTGAGATCCAGTTCATATTTTTCTAATGAAAGCCTGGGACAGAGGCAGATCGGAATTGTGCGATAACTCATCGCCAGTCAACGTATTTGTTTAATATTTCCTTGAATTGTGGTAAGCTAGACATATTTGATCTCTTTTAGATAAAAATTGAATGTGAATTGATAATTTATGTATGTAGTGTGTGTGGTTCAGTAACAAACATGAGGCAACGTCTAGATATTGCTCCAACCTGAACAAAACTTGTCGGAGAGGAATATAACTGCATGGGATTGTTAAATAGTACTATGACACCTATCTTATTGAATAGAAGAAAATAATGCTGGAATTGCAGAGGCGTTGTAACCATTAGGGAGAGGAATACTGGTGAATGTTGTTACATGAGAAGCTAACAGTTGGCCTACAGCGCTGAACTCAGTGTTTGTTATGTATTGTGCTTCAGTGTGGAAATAGATTATAAATTAGTTCTGAAGTATGAGGTACAACCTTCTTGTTTCAGGGACCGGGGTACTAACGTATTGAAGCATCCCTTGGTCTGAGTTTTGCTGAATCCAGAGGCTGGTAGCATACTCCTTGGTCAAGATAGCGACCAGTATTGTTTCTCAAGGAAACGGTGAAGCAAGCGAGCAGTGGAGACTGTTTCCTGCCGCCCACACAGAAGTTAAGAGTTCGTGGCCAGAGCAGCTCAATCTTGTGTATACCCACTCTAAAAGTGACTTTACCTTAATTCAAGAGGGACATTTATTTGTTTCAAATCAAAAGAAACTGTGAACCTTACCAATATTATTTCCACCAGAAACAAACACTTGAAGTCATGATGACAAACAACAACTTAGCTTGAAAAGCCAGTATTACCTCATAGTCCTACATCACAGCTTACACACATATTGCAATAATAATATATGTCAATACAAAGATCCTATCTATAAATTGTGTACATACAACTTGTGATTACATTTGATTGGGATTCCTGGTTCACTTTGTAGTTGAATCAGGATATCTATTATTGAAAGGAATTAATACATATTTTTAAAAGTTACCATTGACTTATTAAGATAGCCTTATAGAGTGTTATATGTATGTGAGTGTCACAGTGTTGTAAAGTGTTGTGGATTAAATTAAATTGTTTATCTGTCTGTTGGTTGTTGTGAACATACACTTCAGCATTATCATAACCCTAGACATTCAACGTAGTCATCACAATATTCCAGAATAAGTCTGACTGAGGTATAAATGTGGTAGCAAAGTAAGGTCATCTGTAATACACCACACTTATTAGATACAGATACCTTCACAGCTGATCTCAGTCAGTACACTAAGTCCCCTATAAATATTTATAACATCCCACTTTACCACAGCAATAACCCGTCAAAATTGACAGGTTTTTAATTACAGTGTGTTGTTTCTGTTACATTTATTACAGACGGTACTATTACTACTGTGGTCATTTCATTGCAGGCGGCCGCCATTAGATATTTGTAGCGAAAACTACATGGATGTATTAAATATGAAGACATGGAGTAACCTTCCTTAATGACATGTGGAGCAGTGATAAGGATCTAATGGACCGGAAATTGACTAAATAACTAACATTTCTTTATGACAACATGTCTCATAATTGTTCGTGCATCTTTTAAGATCTTGAATTTCCATAATCAAACTGTTCATGCACACCGTCATTTGTGCACTTTTCTATTTTCGAGAGAGTACATATAAGAGAAATCATACAATTATTGTCTAATTTGCAACACCCCTTACCTATTGTTGAAAGTTAATGTACTCGAAAATAATGCTCCGCGGATATAAGTAGTCTGAGATCCACAGGTTGGGAACTAATGATTTAGTATACTCTAAGAAAGTTACCTCGCCCACAGAGCGTGTTACCTTTATTTTTTTTTTAACTTGTAAAGCTGACTAAAATGTATAAAAATTTTGGCCGATGCCCACATTGGTGTGCCTCATCCATAATTTGGTGTGTGCCTGCTTACTTTTAAATTTGGTTCTATAACCACAAATTTGCGCTTTTGGTATTTCTTGTTATAGTGTGTAATTTTTTCCCTAAATTTATAATGATCGTATTTTCCAATTTCTTGAATGCCGTGTCCTTTATAGAGTTGAGACAACATGTCAGATAAATAAAATAGTTGTCTCTGTGCTCTTATCGATCAGGCATACAAATATATTGATCTGTGTTTGTCTGTGTGATGATTTTACCCAAGATCAGCATTTTTGTGTGTCTATCTTCTTAGGCTCCACTTTTATGTTTTATTTCTTGTTCGTCTGAAGTTTGTAGAATGTCAACCCTTACGTGTGATGTTTCCAGCCTAAATCATGCCCGTAGTAGTGGTAGATGTTTCGAGCCTATATTTAAGTACTAACGAATATCTCTTCGTGGGTCCCCAACAACACTTTGTGACAGGTGTTGTTATAACGAAGAAGAAATGCAAGAATTAAAAATACTACTTGATGTGCATTTAGCTCAGAAGGTGTAGCCAAAAGTTCTGCTCTGGTGTCACTCAAACCTTAGTGACCGATGGTCAGCCAAGACTAATTTGAATGATTGACCTTTTCCAGGGAATACTGTTTAACATTTTTTTTTTTTATCTTAAAATATCGAATTATGTAAAGGGCTAGTTGAACGACATTTTTTTAAAATATAAAACTTTTGATTCGTTTTGGCGAGGCGCGTCCCGTTCATCCTAGTCGGTTATATAAGGACGCAAGTCCAAATATAAGTTTTATTTTTGTTTTGTTTTGACTCGCATGAGTCGCAGCGGAGCACGCCTGACCCCGGCCCTGGCTAAGTCACATCGATCTTAGCCAAAGGCCGGATATTAGGGCGCATGTCCAAATATAAAAAACCCATAGGTCTGGAGATACTTTATGTTTATAGTTCACGTGACCAAGAGTTTTGACGCCTAACATCCGTCAATGATATTCTTATGCTGTGTTTTTACGTTAGATTACACCTTTATAGTAATTAGATAAAGAGTTGAATTTGACAAAATGAAAGAAGACATGTTAGGAACTAACAAATGTTTTACAGTAAAACAAAAGTAGTAATGTATAGTCCGTTTACCAATTGATGTTCAACTTTAAATTTTTTTTCTAAAAAACTACCTGATGTAATGAATTCATATTTTGCATGTAGTCTTATATTATCCATGACGTTATAACAACATTTTTTGCCACCAGAAAATGAATCAAGATTGAGAAATCTATTCATCAGGTTATATTAAAAACACACTCCCCTACCGATATTAAAATGTAGCATGTCAGCAACACAGTTGTTTTGCAATGGCAATAAATGGTTTTGTAATAGAAAAAAATGTATTTTAAGACGAAATCATGACATTTCGTGCAACGCAGTTGTATGCTGTTAAAAGCTGAAATAGTGCGACATCATTAGTGCAAATCTGTAAAGTCAGTGGCGTATTGTCATATTATTGTAAAGTTATAGCTGCATTGTATTATATTGAAACATATTTTTGTTTCTGAACATATAGAATAATATTACGTGTCGTATACAATATAGTTTTGAATACAGTTTTTTTACCCCCACTATGTATCACTACTTATAGCTGTTTCCTATGCGGTGATCAGATATGGATACGTCTCTGATTCTACTTTTGACATTTATGACGTAGTATACTGTAAAATTTAATTTTTAAGCCGTGCTTCTTGTAAGATTCGGAAAAGATCAAAGGAATTTACGGTTTTGAAGAATGCAGAATTGATATTGACTTCACATCAACATATTTGTAACGTCATGGATAATATAAGACTGCATGCAAAATATGAATTCATTACATCAGGTAGTTTTTTAGAAAAAAAATTTTAAAGTTGAACATCAATTGGTGAACGGACTATAATAATATGTTTGACTGTGCAAAAAAAATTATTTTAGCATTTGTAGATGAATCTTTATGACTTACTTCCCTTATAAATAATCATTAATCTAGTCATTATTTTAGTTATTTTCCTTCTTTGTAAAGAACCATAACCTAATTTCTGTATTAAAATTAATAAAAATATTCATATTAAATAGTAGTATAATTATATTCGTCCAATTATTTTTATTAGTTGAGGAGAACCTTTTAGGTGAAAGTTAATTACCTCTCATTAAAATATTAAAGTTAATCGTAATATTTAATATTTGTGCATATTCATGACCTCCTCGCCCACTTTTTCTAACTCTAGTAGAAATGTTGAATTGTAAACACGTAGCATATACAGTTCTTATCGATAACCAACCCATACGTTTCGATACAACCAACAAAGAACATCAAGAGAAAAAAAATGATTTATAGCTAATTCAAATTCCTCAACAGTTCATTGTATTTTACATATGTATAAAAAAGCTTACACTTGCTCACACTTCCATTTTTTTTTAAATTCCTTTTAGAATTTACAAAAACCCGCAAATTGTATAATGCATATAAAAACACGCGTACTCTCACTCACCGGCACACTTGAAAGAAATTTTCCCAATAAAAAACCTCCACATAACATTGAACTTGCATCCAGAAAGCCAAAACATGGCTATAATTATTTAAGCATATGTACAGTCAAAATCTGGGTTGAAATTAGTTTCCTGCCCCCCTCCCCCTTCTGCCACCCCCCCCCCCCTCTTCCCCCCCCCCCCTTCAATCCCTTCAACCTTTGATATATTGTGTTTTTTGTAAGAATAATTTTGAGAATAAGTGGTCGTTGTACTGTTTCCCTTCAAACACCGCACAGTTCCTACAAATCCAGACTAAATATTTGAATTCCACTATCGGGCTCAAAAGTTTCAGTTCTACTTGTTGTGTGCACTTTGGTAGAGAATTCAGCATGATAGCTCTATACATGTCTATACTGCGTGGAAAGTAAACCATCAATTCTTTTTTCAAAATTCCTATTGTAGGAGTAACTGTACTACAGTAAAAAAACAAATGATCTTCTGTCTCCTGTGTATTGGTGTTACATAATTTGCATTTTGGGAGGTTCTTCCACTGTGCAACAAGTCTTTGCCTAATGGGTGTCATGTTATATAATAATCTAAAAGTTACTTCCTTTGCGGGTGGAGCAAGTGGTAACTCGTGTAGGCTCTTAAAAATAGGTTGGTAATCAGTTATAAAATAATTGTACCCACGTTTTATCCTTGTCACTAATGAGGGTTCTTGTACACTAATAAGACTTCTGTAAATGGAGCGCGTATTTTGTTGTAATAAAGGTGTGTTTCCTTGTATGCTCTGTATGCATTGTTTGTAGAACCGTGGTAAAGTGCCAAAGTAATGAGGTTGATTGTTTTTGTAACGACATACGTTAGATAATCTCAGACCAATATAATAATGAGCTAAAGGGTATTGTTCAGGATTTTTTACTATTTCTCCTATGTACTTGATTCTTAAAGCTTTTATTATAGTTGCTATATCTTGTAAAGATACTCCCCCTTTATCTTTGGGTTGTATTAACGTTTTATTCTGTATACAGTGTAAGGTGTTGCGAAATAAGAAAGTTCTTATTAGTTTGTTTATTCGTGTAATAATTTCTTGAGGAATGGTTTGAACATTTGCTATGTAAATCAACTTAGGTAGAATAAAAGTGTTGATTAAAACCGATCTTCCGAAAATTGTATTAGTTTTGTATTTATATCCTTCTAGTCTGTTTTTATTTTCTCTAACAAGTTTTTCCATACCTCTGTATTCCTTTGTTTTGGCGTGGCGGTGTATGTAATACCGTAAATTTTTATTTCATTTACTTGTAGCAACTGAATTGGGAAATCTGATCTGTTTTTCCATTTACCTATTTCCATTAACTTTGATTTCTGAATGTTTAATTTTGCTTCACTGGCTCGTCCAAACTCATTAAAGGTGTTTAAAATATTTTGAATAGATGAAATTTTGGTTGGGAAAAATATCGTGTCGTCCGCGTAGGCGGCTAATTTTCTTTGACCTTGGCCTGGAATGAAAACTCCGTGATGTTTGTGTCTTGTCTAGTTTTCTCTAACACGGGTTCTATTGAAAGTACATATAACAAGGGCGAGAGTGGGCACCCTTGCCTAACTGACCTAGTTAAAATAAATGATTCTGTGATTGTGTGATTTATTAAAAGCCTACTTTCTGGGGTTTTTTTGTATATAATTTCTATCCATTTCCTAAAGTATGGCCCTACATTACAAGCGAGCAGAGTCTTGTGCAAAAAAGAATGGGATACCCTGTCGAAGGCTTTTTCTTGATCCAACGATAAAATAGCGGCCTCGTGCTGTTTGTCTGACGCGTAGTTAATCAGGTCTCTAAAAAAGTGTTTATGTTTATTAATATTTCTCTGTGGCACGCTGTTCTGTTGGTCGTCATGAGTTAGTGTCGTGAAAAATTCTAATCCACATATATAAATTATCAGGTAAATGTAAACCCTAACACATAAATTCAATAAAAGGAAAGAAGAATGGTAAAGAACAGTGCTGTCACAATGACTGTACTCGAAATCCCCCTTGTGTTCTCCTGCGTCTGCAAATTGTAACGTTTCACGTTGATAGTAAAAGCCTTCTGCAATATACACGCGTTTCCCAAACACACTAAACGTGTGCTGCCTTTCTAAGAAAAACCTTGAGATACGCAAGTTGACCTAGATTTAAAATTCCATTCATGTCATTTTCTACACTATGTTACCAAAAACAAAAGACAGATGGACAAAAGGATAGAGAGAAGGGAGAGGCAGAAAGCAGGGACACAGGCAATACTAACACGAGTCGCGCGATACACAATTACTACATCACGCGTGTAAGGCCACCAGCAATAACTTTTTTTCCGATAGACCGTGATAAAAAACACTACCCATACCAGAGTTAGGTTTTAAAATCCTGAAAAACGCTTATTGGGAAATATGACATTATACTGGTTTACGTTTGAAAACATGACAGTACCCAGACACCCTAAAGTTTGGAAGTGAGGAAGTGGTAACAGCACGACTATCCTAGAAGAAAATGCATATTGGCTCCATTAAATATATATATTTGGGTTCATTAGGACTGGCTGACAAAGAATATGTAAAACGTTACGCAAATAGTCTAGGAATTACCAAGTTATGGCCAAAATAAAATAGTAGGGGTGCCTGACAGCATGAAATCATTTCTGCTCATAAAATTTTTTTATAACGTGTTTGAAAAAACATTACGTTACGGAAATAGCCTACCATGTTAACTCCTATTTGATTGGAGCGCAACAAATGTAAGGCTAAACACGATTAGTTGGACTATAAATACTATCTTTCGTTGTCAGGGAAACGTGAGAAGGGGTACTTTTTTGAAAAGATGTGTAGACATGGCTTGATTGGTTAGAGCTGCGAATATACTCAATTCAGAGCGTCTGTTCCTTGCCACATCTTGTAATAAACCTACTAAGAAACAGTGCGTTGAGCACCAGTGTATATTTTTTTCAAAATAAAAGCCTGGGACACGAGGCAGATCAGAATTTGTGCCTATTCATTGCCAGTCAACGAAACTGTTTATTATTTCCATGAATTGTGGTAGGTTTGAAATATTTGATATCTTTTTAAATGAAAATTGAATGTAAATTGATATTTATGTCTGTATATATGTGTAGTTCAGTAGCGAACATGAGGTAAAGCCTATAGTGCTCCAGCCTGAACAGAAGGTGTCGGAGGAAAGTGAAACTACATGGAATTGCCAAACAGTACACTGACACCTAACTTATTGACTAGAAAGAAATCATGCTGGAATTGCAGAGGCGTAGTAACCATTAGGGAGGAATATACTGGTGTAAAGTATTTCAGATGAAGCTGACAGTTGGCCTAACGCTCTGAACTCAGTGTTTGTGATGTATTGTGCTCAGTGTAGAAATAGAGTATAAATTAGTCCTGAAGTAGGAGGTACAACCTTCTTGTTTCAGGGGCTGTGGTCCTAAGGTTATTGAGCAGCACCTGGTCAGAGCTTTGCTGAACCTAGAGGCTGACAGCATACTACTGGGTCCAGATAGCGACCAGTGAGGTGTCTCCAGAATACAGGGAGGCTATCGAGCAGAGGAGTCCTTTCCTGCCGCCATCACGAAAGTTAAGAGTCTGTGGCCAGAGGAGCTCAACATTATGTCCCCTCAAAAATTGACAATTTTAGTAATAAAGAGGGGCAATTAATTGTTTTAATACCAGGAACTGAGAACATCTCCAATACTAGTTCCAACAGAAACAAACTATTGAAGTCATGATGACAAATACCAACATAGCTTGAAATAAACAAAACCAGTATTACCTCATATTACTACTACACAACTGACACACATAGGATACTATTAATAATATATGTCACTACAAGATTCATATTGATAAATTCTGTACATATAACTTGTAATTAAAATTGATTGTGATTCCTGGTTCACTTTGTATTTGAATCAGGACACATATACATTAATGACAGCACTGAATACATATTGATATTTGAAAATTTATCAGTGACTCATTTAAGATATCCTCATAGAGTGTTATATGTATGTGAGTGTCACAGTGTTGTCAAGTGTGGTGGAATAAATTAAATTGTTTATCTGTCTGTTGTTGTTATGACTTACACTTCATCATATACATACCCTAGACATTCAACGTAGTCATCACTATATTCCAGAATAATTCTGACTGAGGTAGAAATATGTGGTAGCAAGTAAGGTTATCTATAATACACTACCCTTATTAGATATAGATACCTTCACAGCTGATCTCAGTCAGTACACTAAGTCCCCTATAAATATTTATAACATCCCACTTTACCACAGTTAGGATATGCATGAATGGTTTCAATTTATTAGTTAGAGTTTTAGTTAAAATTTTGTAGTCAGTGTTTAGAAGTGATATGGGTCTATAATTCTTTAGTCGCTTCCTATCTGTTTTTTTCTTTTGGTAAGAGTACTATGTACGACTGGTTTAAACTTTTAGGAAGTTCGCCCTTCTGAAATGCTTCCTCAAAAACTTTCATTAATAGTGGTCCGAGAACGGGAAAAAAAAAGAAAGTATAGAATTCTGATGTAAGGCCATCTGGGCCCGGGGACTTATCTCTGTTTAGTGTGTTTACTGCCGCTCTCAAATTTTCGAGTGTTATAACTTGGTCTAAATTTTTATTTTCTTGTTCTGTAATGAGGTTTTGTGTACTTTAAAAAATTTTTTTGCGTGTCTGTTCTTGTTTCTTCTTTGGTGTATAAATGTTTATAAAATTCCAAAATGGTCTGACATATGTTTGTGTTGTTCGTTTGCAAGTGTCCATTGTTATCTAGTATTTGGCGGATCTGCTTATTTTGTTGAACGTTCTGTTCTATTGCCAAGTACTGTTTGTTTGGAGTCTCTTGTGTAGTATATAACTTCGTTCTCAGCATTGCACCTTTGTATATGTGTTGTTTATGCTGTTCTAACTGGTCTCGTAACATCTGAATAACCGGGTCAGTTTTGTCTATCTTTTTTGTCAGTTTGATAGCTTGTTCTAATATCTTTTCTTGTGTTTTGGATGTCCTGCGTATGTAGGTTGCCAGGACCTCTGTCCTGTTTTTTATGGTGTTTTTTAATAGGTCCCAATATCCTGCAATATTTTGTTCAGGGGTCTGTTCTGTGTATCCTAATATCAGCTGTTATTTCCTTTGTGAAGAAATCATGTTTAAGTAAACTATTATTAAACTTCCAATGTGGAGATCTTTTAGATGATATAATGGGCGTCCCTATACCTAACACTATATAAACTGCCTTATGGTCTGTGAAGTCGAGTGTGCTGTTAATATGTTGTGTTTTCTGTACCTTGTAAATTTCTGATGTATATATCCTACCTATCCTAGATGCTCGTCGTAAGTATGGGTGTGTCTTATCTATAAAAATGTACGATTTATTATTTGGTTCAACACTTCTAAAGGTATCCTTTAGACTATGCTCTTCTAAAATAGTTTGTAATATCTTCCACGGAGATGTCTGATTCTTATTTACATATGTGTTCTGTCTATGTAAGGTTCAACCGGCAGGATCTAGGTCAGACATGACACAATTAAAATCCCCTCCTAAAATTAAGTTCCCTCCTTTGTAGTGCGGTGACAAAAAGTCAGAGAGATCTCTATAAACAGCTGGGCTGGTTTGCTTTTTGACTGGCAGCGTATATATTGACTAATGTGTATATGTCTTGTTCGCTTTGTTTATTTTTTATTTGGAGTATATACAGCTAGACATGTATTTACATCTACAGAGGAACAACTTATAAAAGAATTCCGCTGGATTTACACCAGCTGGGGGCTTGAACGGGCTAAAACCATTTCTTAATTCTTCACAAAAGGCGACGGATCAGATAAAAATTAATAGAGCTCTACCCTATGCAGTATTGTTCTTGACTTCTGAAAACATCTTGTGTAAACTCCATTGAGATAGAAGCATCATTATCCTTCTATCTACAGCTCTGCCAAGAGTAATCTTGTGCGAAGGTATACACCTTTAGAGACCCATATTAGACAGTTTTGAGTGTAGGCCACTGGTGGACCAATACTGCAGAGCTCAGCGGAGGCAATCCGTGACAGTACTTGTTTATCTCAAAGGACAATGAATTCGAGGTCACTATGAGTATTTTTGACCAGCACAAAATACTGCCAGAATTAATATTGTGTTATTCACAGTAATAAAAGTCCATTTAAGTTCCCCGATCCTGACTGTAAATCCATGCATTAATTTCCTCCCTCTACAATTAATGGCTTTTAATGCAGACAGGCACGTCCGTTGTTAATACTCCTGTAAAGGGTTATAATCCTTTTCCCAGCCATATTCCCCCTCAAGCAATTTACAACAATAATAGTTCATTTGAGTCTGTTATGTTCTTTGAACTGCCAAGTATCTCTTCACTCTCCTTTGTCTAACTGCATACCCTACACACCTGCCTCCACCCAGATTTTGATCCTTCATTTCTTTAGAAGTCCATGTGCCATGAAATGACCTTCTTACTGTAAAACCAAATAATATAAGTTCCTGTTGATCTTATGGCTTTCATTATTAATTAATCATGATTTGCTCCTACATAACACATGCTTTGTATACATTATAACCGGTTAAACTTGCTATTCTGACCCCCACCCCAGTCCCGACCCCCGCAATCCAAACAGTTTAAGTGAAGAGAAAATGTCACCTATATAGTCATCTCTAGAAGACAAGACTGATAGATTTGTTTTATTTTTGTTTTAAATGTTGTTTCTGTACTCTAACATACTCACTTGCTGTCACAGCATATGTGACCAATAGCTAATGATGACGCAAATTCGAGAATTTAGGTAGAGTATGGGCAATTGGATAATGATTACCAATAGAGACACTCGTACTGCTATTGAGCGAGACAATGATGCGTATTTTCACCACCATTCTCTCAGTTTACAATTAGTACCTGATTCTGCGTCACGCACTAGATAACATGTTACGTTCACACGTTTTGTCGCACATTCTTAGATGACTCAGCATAGTCAGTCATCATTTCTTTTCTTTCCTAGTCATTTATTCCAATATGGCTTAGTTATTGTAGGATTTTCTTTTAGATATTCTTATTATCTTATTTACGATAACACTTTGTCTTTTCGTCTTTATGTTATTTTCACATGCCTAAGATAGACAGTAACTACGTTGATTGTTGGACTATGCTCAGCCAATGCAGCATAAGCTTGTATATCGTCTACCCTTTAGTGGAAGGGCATGCTTGTGAAAATCCAGTGGACTGAAGACTGTGACAAAACTTTTAATCATATACTCACCATCTTTTCCAGGCCACCTATTTTAAGGTTGCCAGACATTAGAGAAATAATCATTCTCCGTACAGATTCAAGCAATTACGGATTGGGTGGTAGTCTGCTACAAGAACATGAAGGCGTACTCCACCCAACATTATTTATATCAAGAAAACTCACGAACTCAGGGCAGAAATATTCCGTGATAGACAAGGCACTTTTAGCAGTTGTGTGGTCAATACAGAAACTCGAGACATTTCTACTTGGCGCTCTGTTTGTGATTCAAACTAATCAAAAGTCGATAGCTGCACTCAGACGAGCCAATCATAAGAGCCCGAAGCTGTCCAGATTTTCTATACTCCTCCAACCATTTCAGTTTACCATCGAGTCCATTCCAGGTTCAGAAAATGTAATGGCAGACTCCGTGTCACGCCATCCTACATCATCAAATGACGATCATTAATTACAAAAGCTTACGGAACTACTAACGCTGATATACGATCGATATATCTATATACTCACATGCTCATACGAACCTGCAACGTATAATTATGAACGAAAATGTATTGTCTATAGACTTTTGCACAATTACGAACTTCAAGTCGAAGTTACAGTACATACGAGATCCTGAATCACTTTCACGACAAGAAACGTTCGTGATATGGACAATGTACGAAATTACCTTTCAAGCATCCACATGGAATTATCAAATATACGACATTTTCGTTGAACTTTCAATTATATGATTCTGGACTTTGGTTAGTGTCCATACGTTTATCACTCGTCGTGATACAGTCTGCAATCAATATTCGTTTGAACTTAGGAATAAACGTAGGGATACGTACACTTTCGCAATACCATTTGAACACTCATGGTCAACTTTAGCTGAATGAACTTTTTCCATCTTACGTATGATACTACACATCGAATACAGATATAAACTAATAACGGACTACTATCATAATAGACATTTTTATTTTCGATACGTTAATGTGATTAAATAAAAAAAAAAAAGTTGAAAACAAATATTATCACACAAATAGGTAACAAAATTACTATAATTTGTTAAATATTAAATATTGTATGTATCTTAATTACTCATTGTATAATATGCTATTTATAATTGTTTATTAGTGAATAGATTAATTTAATTTAGTTTTAAATGAGATAGATACTTTACGTACTTTAGTTTTGTGATATATATTATTTAATTTACTCTATTAAGGTTATTCCTCACTACTTCCTTCTATTTATTTTCTTTCATGTATCCTTTCCATGTGTTCTTAGTTTTTTTCTTTTATTAGTTTAATTAATAACATTCTACACACATGACATTCATACTTTATTAGATTAAATTAGTTATATCTTAAGATTTTTTTTTATTAATACACCACATCTTAATTTAGTTAAAACACATTTATATAATTATTTAATCAGTCACCATCCTTTCTGACTGTTGCTGTTTCTGTAACTTAGTATTATTTCCATGTACTTTATGACATTTAGGATATTGACAACGACCTTCGACACTGTTTTATTTAAAACATCGTGGGACGTATGCCCTAAATTCGTAAATTTTGAGACAATTAATCGAGTTATTAGTAAACAAATTTATGGAATAGATTTATTTAACCCACGTCGGTCAGGGGAATGTTACGACACGTTTAATGATGTCGTCTGCTACAATTGCGAACACTTTAAAGTTACGTGTTAATGTATAGGGATGCCATAAATATAAGATGTTTTACGCTTCACGATATGTTATTGAACGCAAATTTGTATAGTTGTCTAGGATAAGGATGACGTGGTACGTTGGTATAGTACCACATGACAACGTTCTATTTTCACCCTTGAAAGTCTGAACATCATTCAAGTCAGATGTGTTATTCTTCGCTCCCAGTATTGTTATTAATCGTGCAGTAATTCTTATTGAAGAAAGGCCAGGGTCAGCCTTATTATTATCAGATGCAATGGAAAGCATCTTTGTTCAAATATAATGTTTTCCTGGAGCGGAGTTATCAGGAAGTATTTAATTGATCGACATTGATCTTTCGTCAATCGTGTGGGTATCACTATCGAATGTCCACACGACGGCATTGCGCATATACAGCCCACATTGTTGTTCGACAGTTATAATTTAGTCTACGAGACAATACTTGACTGCACGAATATATAATATAATGTATAATGCCATAAATGATGACTTTCTGTATACGTAAATAAATATGAATATATGTGGACTCTTAACCATTTGGAGTTATCAACTTACTACAGGTGAAATGGTCAGTTTACCCAGCATTCGCAATTTTCATCTATAAGCATGATCGCTCAATGAAGAGTAATTTTATTAAGAAGGAAGATACAGGCAGAAAATTGATATGAAGTCAATTCCACCATCCAACAAAGAGAACAGCCTTATAAAACACCAACCCACACCCCGCAACAAGCAGTGATGAGTAATGATTACATCACATGTCCCTCAAGTGTATCGTATCATTTTGTGAGATATATGTACCTCGTTAATGTTAATTCAGGCACGTCATTGCCCTCACGCTGTCCTAGCACATATTTTCTCAGTTTAATACCCAGAAAAATATTGGTGATTTCTAATCATTTTCCCTGTGTTACGCTGTGTATACTCAATAACGTAATTATTCAGAGAGGCTACCATTGCAGGGTGGACAGCGAGACAACGCGCCTGTTGATTTCCAACCCAGTGTACTTAGCAGAGGCATTTGCTCTTTTTATTTTATCTAAAGTTCGTAGAACGAAGCTATCAGACTATTCGTGGAACGAAGCTGCAAGACGAAAGTTTTCGACGTCACTAGTTTTGAGTTCAAAGCAGGGAATCAACACTAACCGCCTACATTGGACAAGTTGTGTGAAGGAAGTGCCTTCATCACAGAAGAATTGACGAAACCACGGCTGCTGGACTCACTTATACCAAGCTAAGTTCTTGTAAAAGGAACCAGCAAAAGGGCAGTTGTTTTTTTTTTAAATTCTCAAACCAAGTCTCGGTGAGGACAATTTTATTTAAACCTAAAGTTCACCATCATTCCATCGCTAATTTAACCTGTTAAAGTTAGTTGATTATTAAATTTGTTACATGTCATTTTAAAAGAAAACAATCATAGTTGATTCGGTTAGTATAGGTATGAAAGCAAAAATAAACATATAGATAATGTTTTGAGGATATTATTGACTACATGAACTCCAAGTTAAACAAACGTTACAATATTAAGATTATAAAACAGAATAAAAAATCAAAAAAAAAATCATATTATATAAATACTATATCCCATTCTCCTTTATTGCACTGAGAAAAATTCGGAAAAAAATGAAATCCAGTCCAACAAAAAAATTAATAATCTTCAACTCATATAACAGGCATTACTACTTGTATGGACTTAACAACATGGAGGACAAGAAAACGACAACAAGAAAGATACACACTTTCATAAATGAGGGATAGCGCATAAAGAAAACAGAAAGATTGGAGATTTGAGGAGTAGATGTTGAGTTGGGTAGGGCACATTGAGAATGTCTCTTTTCTGAAATCTTCAGAGTAAGCGAATACCGCAGTGATGCCGCCTGTTTTCAGGACCAGCACTTGGAGGTGGAGTAGGGTCTTGGTCAGCTCTGGTTCGCTGACCCTGACGCAAGCAGTCAGCTATGGGTCGATGACTGCATTCCTCACTGTTGACGCGTCTTAAAGATCCCATTGACTTGCCAGATCATTTTTAGAATCAGGAGTGTCCATCTGCAATGTCTCAATTGAAGCTCAATATTGGTAAAACAAACATGCCACTCAGAAATCTGGATACGAATAAAAGTCTATTAAACGTCACCAAATTAGTTGTAAAGGACTACATTAACTGGGTACTCGCGTAGAGTTGTAGAATTGAAATGGTACGACACCAGTGTGGAACTGATGACAAGAACCAGACAAGTACCAGCGGAACAAGGTGTCGGAAGAACACGCTGGCGAGGTAGTCGACAGACATTGGTTAAACCTGTTGACATTCTTAGCGGTGAGACCTTGTTCTAGAATCCCCAGAGGGAGCTGATGACATGTGACACGTGGAAGACATGGTGTGTGTTTTTTTGACGAGTTATGCTCCTAGGGAGTTGACGAGTTTTGATAGAACTGAAATTATTTAACCAACATTACGGAACAACTTATCATGATAATGGTTAGCGATTCAGCTGTAAGTTTTATGATAAGCCTATAACGCGTCGCAAGAAAAATGAATTGGGGCGACTTACCAATCAAGAGGATTGTGACAAGATTGTATCCTACTGCTCATTTCACGTTTTCGTTGTTCGCTATGTTTGAGAGCCATACAATGTGACTTAATATGTCAGATGAAGATTATTTTTGTGTTCGACACAATGTCTTTTAATTTCCATACAAATCACAATGTAATGAAAACTTCTCTTGTCATCTCATGCAATACCGTTTTGTGGAGTGGGATGATGACCTTTGGTAATTATTGGGCTCACAAGGGCACTTATCATCTTCGTCCCTCTGAACGTTAGTTTAGGCAGCACTAGGTGCCGGTCAAAAATATCTACATTGGTATGGGATGGATCTGTGCTTTAAGCGAAACTAATGTTATACGTAGTTAGTAACCTGTATTTGTGACCTGTTTATGTTTATTTATCACTTTACAAATATAAATGCATATTAATATTAAAAGAAAAAAAGGCAGAGAAAACCTTGCAATGGTCTAAAGCATGTGCTTTTTTTCTTAATTTTTGCAATAAACAAATTAAAATAGTTTAAACAATAAAAAAGAAATGCTTTAAAAAGTACGAATATTATTTTCAAGCTTATTACGTCCCTTGGTATTAAAAATTACATTCATTAGAATTTTAGCATAACTGTATGTTAACATTGTAATATTGAGGGAAAAAGTGATGGGATGATGTATAGAAAATTGATAAGATTTCACAACATCAATGGCTGGTTGTGTAGTGAATAAAGAAAGTTAGTTAAAAGCTATTTAACTTACAAGATTGTTGTATATGAGTCGTAATAAAGTACTAAACATTTGTGATTCCTGTCGCCATTGTATTTACCTCTTCTCCGTATCTTTTGCCGATAGTGTCATATAAGGGCTTGTAGTTTTGTTATTTTATTTTCTGCTTTTGATTTTCGTTGATTGATGAATTGTCATATTTTTTTTGGTTTTTGTATTTTCCTTGCTTTGCTATTGCTCTTCATCTGTGTTGTTAAATTTAATATATAGTATTATATACACATTACGTGTTGTGTAGTGTCTTTAATATATATCTTTAACCTGTCTATATTTCTTGTCCTTGTTGTTTATTTGTAACTGTGGCGACGATGGGTCAAACACGAAACGTACCGGAATTCTTGTGTACCGTTAATTTGTAAAACTGATCTAATACCTTTTTATTTGTTTATTTATATTTAAACATCACTCATCTACATTATACTTAACACATTAACTACCGAGTTGGAAAACACTATGTGGCGTAGTTAAATTGTATTCCCATTTTCACCCTGTTGGTGTTTGCACAAAGTTAGCTGTAGTTTTCGTAATTGGTTACAGATTTTTATGAATTACACGTCATCTTAAAGATAAATGAATGTACTATTACAATAAGCACAAGAAATTATGTTTACAGTTACAGTAAATATTATTCATATTATTAATTGATTGAAAGACAAACAAAGTTTCAATGGTTTTTTTTTAAATTATCAACTTACCAACATGTTGTTTGTTTCTAAGACAGTTAATGACCTCTGTAAGTGATTACTGTAAAGTGCAATCTTTACTATCTTGCAATGTAATACATTTATATACTTATTATGTTCGCAAATATTTTGTAAACAAAGTATTTCCTTTTTTAAGTGCTTAAGGAGAAGTCATTTTTGAGTTACTTCCCTTGAAAGGAGTTCCGTGATCTTCGATCGGACTCCGCGGACGAATCTAGGCCTACTGCGATTTATTCTTTGCCTGGGTAGGAATAGATTGTTCTTGCTTCAGTATATCTATGGCCTGAATTTATACGTAGTGTTTGTATGAGTAGGACGAGTCTGTCTTATATATGTATATCTTTACATTTCTAAGTCGAACTATGTTGGTTGTCGCTAGAAAAAGGTCAAAGGCTATGCAGCGGAAGTATCGCTAGCAGGGGGTGATTCATGGCTGTCATCCTGTCGGGATGTCGAATTTTGTTGTAGCCGGCTTATCGCCGAAAAAGTGATCTATAAGTAGATGGGGAAAAGTGATAGTCATTTAGACATGTTGTATGTACTTTACCCCAGTGTTTATTCTCTTTTGCCAAGGAATGGCAAAGTTATATTTCGCATAGAAAGGTAAAACCACAATTTATTATGAACTTGGGCTTCGCCATCGTTGTCGATAAGCAGATGCACAGTGGTACTTTTGAAAAGAATATTTATTCAAAGGAAGATGACATTCCTATGTATCAGCACTAGATTATATGATATTATTCAATTACCTCTATGATAGAAGCTATGAAGAAATGAGGACATTTAACGAATGACCAATTTTGGTCTGTATCCAATAGTGAGTGAAGCTCACGAGAGAAGAACAGCCATGTTGAAATCCATATACTTTGTATTTATCGAGTGAGAAAAAGGGATGCCTGTACTATCGCTCGATGAACCAAGAGATCACTGCTACATGTGAGAACCCATGTCTGGGATTCCTATATCTTTATGAAAAAAATATATATATTGAACTTTACGTGAAGGGATATTCGCTAGACGAGGTTAAGTCTAGGAGCCTTCCTATATATTGGTTATGGACTGACGTGCCCAGTCAGTAAAGCCAGATGATTTACATGATGGAACTCTGAATGCTTATTTACGAATGCTCCATTATGATATTTGCCAAGCATGAATGCTAACTTAAGATGATATTCCCGTGACCAACATTATGCTGTCTATGTCGACATTTGTTCCTGTAACCATACACGTACTGTCCAAGTGTGCGTCTCATTAAATGTTATAAAAAGACCACCGTAGTTCCAGTACTTCTTGAATTCGAACAGTGTGAGTATGAGTGATGTACTACCAACCTGTCAACTCTATCGAATCATTCTACCATTCGCGTTCTGACACTTATATACACACTCATTGTCTACACTCACATTCTTGTCAGAGCCTCATCACGTTCCAGGACAAGATGACCTGTATGACCAAAACTGTGCTGGGTTTAATGAGTTGACAATCGTTACACTTTACCACACCAGTCCCAACATCTACATTTATCAACTGGTGGACATTCACGGCATTTAACAAATAACGTGATTTAACAACTGGTG
The DNA here is from genome assembly GCA_024509875.1 of Oreohelix idahoensis. Lineage (NCBI taxonomy): Eukaryota > Metazoa > Mollusca > Gastropoda > Stylommatophora > Oreohelicidae > Oreohelix > Oreohelix idahoensis. Next base: position 69,338 of record JAMPIV010016386.1, read on the forward strand.
TGCCAGCTTCCTGGGTCAACCTGCACAGTGACCATATTGAGAAGTAAACTACTGAGACCAGACCGTTCCTTGTGGTCTGTTACGACACACAAATACATCAGCAGTACAACTCTACAGTGATGTCAGCGTGACCTGTCCTGTCGACAGTATGCAGTAACTAGGTCAGCGTTTGTTGACATTTGGTTCGTTGGACATTTGCCATACAACTGACAGTGTTACACAGCAAGCTTGGTTGAAACATAGAACATTACACATCAGGACTGGAGAATATTTGACAGTGTTTGCGAAAGGAAGTGTTATTGAACTGAGAAGTCCTACATCGATTGTTATCATTCACATCAACGATGGAGCTTCTATTTCTGTGTTGAATTTAAAATAATTAGACCAGAAGTATTTGTTTAATAAAGTACCACAGTACTGTACTATTAGGCAGTGTAACTGAGCCTTCTTTACAACACATTCTTTCTGCAACACTCTATTTACATCATATTGCCATACTATTTATGCATTTATGTATTTATGTTTAAATATTTATATGTGATATTTGTTTGTATCCAGCGGGTTGTTGTTTCGGTTGGGCGGAGTCTCCCTTAGATCATACCACGTGATAGAGGTCGTCTATTGTGAGCGTTGTCTATAGGGTGAGCAAATTTCCGATACTGGAATTTGCAAAGCGACTGCTGTTGCTATTTTTTTTTTTTTTGGTTAGTTGTGACGAGATGGTCAGTGTTGTTTTCGGAATTTTCTTCACATACTTTAGTTTTGTTTTGATTTGTTTGTAATTTGTTGGTCTACCCTATTCTATCTTTCAGTTCTATTCTCAATTTATATTTATATACTGTGGCGTTATTTGTATTTGTTATCCTCTTGCGGTTTATCTTTTATTGTTTTTCCCATTTGATTTATTTCATTTCCGCAAATGTTTTCATGTTCTTCTGTATAACTGTTTTGTTTTGTGCCTGATCGACATACACTATTTAAAATATAGTTGATCATATAAATTGATGTACAAGAATCAACTGATAGTTAATTGCTATTACTAAAGGTACACAGTTGATGATATAAAACACTATTTCTGGTGCACTGCACTTATATTATAGAGTGAACCAGCAACTTATAGCTGTTATTATATAAGGATTTATACAAGACCTTTGTAAGGCTTGTTTCCCACAGTGATTGGGATAGTTAAGTACTATTTTCCACAGGTTACAAAGTTATCATACAAGGTCTTTGATTAAGACTAAGAAAGTGAATTTATTTACTTTTGCAAATTACTGATCTTATTAGACAAGATGTCTACATTAGATTATTTTATCACACAAGGCAAAGCTCTTGATAAGACTGGTCAGCAATTAGAAGAATGGGCAGTTGCTCAATATGACAAAGCATTAGCTGCTGAAGAAAGAAAAGCATTGATTGAGGAAAAAAAATTACAAAGAGAGGATGAACAAAAGAAATTGCAGATACAGACTGATGAAAAAAGATTCCAGATGGAAATGGAAAAAGAGAAAAGAAAAGATGAAGCTGCTGCTGAAGAGAAAAAATTACAAGCTGCTGCAGAAGAGAAAAAAAGCAATAAGAGAACATGAACACAAAAAAGAACTTTTAGCATTTGAGTTAGAAAAGTTAAAGTTAACAAACATAAGTAATGTTAATCAAGCATCTAGTGGTAATGGTAAACCCTTTACTTACAAGGTCAAGGTACCAGCGTTCAACCCTTCCAGTGATGACATAACATTCTGGCTTAATAGATTTGAACGCTCTTGTCGAGCTCATAATGTAGATAAATCACAATATGCTAACCAGTTATCAGAAAATCTGAAAGGTGATTCTCTGACTAGTTTAAGTTTGGTTGAAGAGGCTGACAAAGATAACTATGATGTTATTAGGGCAGCCTTATTAAAGAAGTATCAGTTGTCTGAAGAGGGTTATCGGAAGTTGTTTAAGACAATGGTGCCTGAGGCAGGTGTAGAATTCTCAGAATTCATTGCAAGGACACGTCTTACATTTGATCGTTGGATTGAGCTATCCAAAACAGAAAAGACTTATGAAGCCCTTATGGACTTGATACTCAGAGACAAGATTATGTCAAGTATAAATAAACCTTTCCTCGAATTCTTACATGAGCGTAAACCTAAGTCTCTAAAAGAAATGGAACAGTATTGTACCCAATACGTCACTGCACATCCGGACGTAGCTATTAGCAACAGTAAGGTTAAAGAAGGTATGCCAGTTGCTTCTGCAACACCATACAACCCTAATCACTCTCACAAATTCCAAGGACCTCAAAATAGGTTTAATAAAAAAGGTAACTATTACAGTTATCAGAACCAAGGTAACCAATCATTTCAGGGTTCTTCTTCGAATACCTGGAGAAGAGCTGACAGCCCTCGATTCAGGGGTGGTCATAATTACAGGAACTTTCGCAAAGGAAGTCATTCTAGAAACTATCCAAGTTTTCCTTCATGGAGACAACAAGATCATAATTACCGAGATACTCATTATAATGAATATGATGATAGTAACCAAAGGAGCTATGATTCAAACCCGAGTAGGGGTTATAATAGTGGAAACAATGATAAGTACAGAGGCAATAATAACAGAGGTAGAGCACAATTCAAAAAACATAAAGCTCATTACCAGGCGAACTCTGCACAGCAAGAGTCCCACGAAGCCTATAAACAAAATAAAGATAATGATGACTCTAATAATATGGCATGTGCCGCTTTTGATTTTGGGAGAGCATCTCAGTGCCCCCAATGCAAAACATTATTTGAGCCAACCACAGTGTCTACTTTAAGCTGTGGCCATCCTCTTCCCGCTCTTCCTGCGTCAATCGCGCATGATGGGAGAGGTTCTCTTGTCTTACACAAAGGTTTAGTAAATGACAATCCAGTCTCAGTACTTTTTGATTCTGGATGCACAACTATTGGGGTTAGGCAGTCACTCATAGATCCTTCTCATTCTACAGGCAAAGTAGTCAAATGCGTAACATTTGGCGGCACCATAGAGAAATACTCTACCGCTATCATTAGGATTGCTACTCCTTTCTTCACAGGAGATGTACACGCATGTCTTTTGCCGAATCCGATCGCTGATCTTATCATCGGTCGCATTCACGGAGTCAAAGAATGCACTCCGGAGCAAATTTCCGTTTGGGAAAATCAAAATATGCAATCTGCTAATGCGGTAGTCACTAGAGCTCAAGCTCTCAATATGCCTGAAACTTCATCTGTTGAAGATAATGAAGTGCATAACCAAGATGATCCCTTGGTAATTTCTCGTGACTCGTTTATAAAACAACAAGAAGAAGATCCGACTCTTAAGAAATTCTTCACTCTTGTAACGAAAGGTGATCCGAATAAAGATTCAAATTGTAAATCTTGGATTACAATGAAGAATGGCGTACTTGTACGTATGGTGCAAGACTCCACTAAGTCAAGTCATTCTCAGATTCTTGTACCCAAGAATTTGAGAGTTAAGATCTTACAACATGCACACGACTCTCAGTGTGCTGGTCACATGGGTTTTTCCCGTACAAAGTCAAGAGTTCTTGCGGCTTTCTTTTGGCCTTTTGTGAACAAGGACATACGGATCTATTGTCGATCCTGTAAAGTATGTCAAGAAGTCAAATCCAAAGGTCCTCGTCATGCTGCGCCTATTCAGGCTGCAGATATTCCTATTCGTCCATTCCAGAAAATGGCGATAGACATCATTGGTCCATTCAAGATCAAATCTGCTAGAGGACATCAGTTTATCTTAACGTGTGTAGACATGTGCACACGTTGGCCAGAGGCTATCCCTCTAAAGAGCATTACTACCGCTGACATTGCAGATGCTCTTTGGCTTATATTTTCTCGGCTGGGATTCCCCGGAGAAATATTATCAGATCATGGCACCCAACTGATATCGGATACCATGTCTCAAGTAATGTCTACTCTACAGATAGAGAGATCTTTGAGTAGCATCTATCATCCTATGTCCAATGGGATGGTCGAGCGACTAAATAGAACACTTAAGAACTTATTAGGGAAGATAACTGAGGATCATCCTCAAGATTGGGATAGGGTTTTACCCGCGGCCCTCTTCGCGTACAGAGAGGTCCCCAATGAACATACAGGGTTTTCTCCCTTTGAACTTGTCTTTGGCGCGCGACCGCGCGGCCCAATGTCTTTGCTGCATGATCTTATAACAGCTGACAATATTGACGATGACACAAAATCTTCTTACGAGTATGTCATCGCGCTGAGACAAAAGATTATCGAAGCATGCAAATTGGCAACGTCCTCTTCTGAATTTGCTAAGCAGAAGGCAAGACAATTTGCTAATAAGAAGAGAACTTTACGACAACTTTGTCCTGGTGACAAAGCATTTGTTTTGCTACCTTGTCGTGAAAACAGACTCCTTATTAGTTGGAAAGGTCCGTACGATATAATATCGAAAATTTCAGATGTTGACTACATCGTCGATATTAACGGGAAGCATAAAACCTTCCACATCAATATGCTTACGGAGTTCCATGAACGTCCTGACTATCTACAGCCTATTTTCCAGGCAACGGACGATTCTCATGTCAAACATGGTCATTACTCATCACTGTCTGTAATACAGGATGAGGAAACAAGTTTTTCGGATGTTAATCTTCCGCTTCCAATGATCCCACTTCATTCTAGTGAATCATGGAAAGACGTTACTGTTTCTCCTGATTTGTCTCTAGGAGAACAGCGACAAGTTTCGTCTATGTTACAAACATTTCAGGATGTCCTCACTGACATCCCTGGACAAACTCATGTCATTGAGCATGACATTGTTCTAACTGAACATACTCCAATTAGGGTTAGACCTTATCCTATCCCTATACATTTCCAAACACAGGTTGAAAAGGAGTTAGATGAAATGATAGATTTACAAATAATCGAACCATCCACTTCTGCATATTCTTCGCCGATGGTTATTGTTCGAAAAAAAGACAATAACATACGTCTTTGCGTTGACTATCGCAAATTGAATCAAGTTACGAAGTTCGATGCTGAACCTATGCCTTTACTAGAAGAGCTACTTACTCGTCTTTCTAAATCGCATTTTTTCACTAAACTTGATTTGTCTAAAGGATATTGGCAAGTTCCATTATCCGAACGCGCCAAACCTCTTACCGCTTTCTCTACTCCCAGAGGCCTTTTCCAATGGAAATTTATGCCTTTCGGCCTTATGAACGCACCAGCTACATTTGTACGCATGATGCGTCGAATCCTATCGTATCGGTCAGATGTCATTGCTTATCTAGACGACATCTGTCTTTTCAGCGATACTTGGGAAGATCACTATTCAGGGTTAGTTGAATTATTATCAACTCTGCGTGAGTATAACCTGACAGCAAAACCATCTAAAGCTTGTATTGGCTTTAGCGAAATTGCTTTCTTAGGCCATCGAGTAGGTCACGGTTTCTTGAAGACAGAAGACCATAATATCACTAAGATACTTAACATCTCTATCCCTAGGACTAAAAAGCAAGTGCGAAGTCTTTTAGGTCTCATACAATTTTATGGACGTTTCATTCCGAATCTGTCCTCTATCATGGCACCTCTCTCTACACTATTAAAGAAAGGGTCGCCTAACATGGTTCACTGGTCTCATGAATGCCAATCTTCACTAGAGAAGATCAAAACTATGTTTTCATCACCACCTATTTTAGTGTTACCTACAACAGATAAGACATTTGTTCTTCGTAGTGACGCTTCATCCACTGGGATTGGAGCGGCACTAATGCAAGAGTACTCTGGAACTCTGCATCCTGTAATGTATATATCCAGAAAACTTAATGCTGCAGAAAGGAATTACTCGGTTTTAGACCGTGAATTATTGGCAATGGTTTGGTCAATTCTCAAACTCCAAAGATTCCTTCTGGGCGCGCATTTCGTAGTGGAAACTGACCAAAAAGCTCTTACGGCTATCCAAAGTAAGAACTTGAAGAGCTCGAGATCAACTCGATACGCAATCGCTCTTCAACCTTTTCATTTCTCTGTACGAGCTATCCGTGGTTCAGAAAATGTGATGGCGGACATTCTGTCCAGATGCCCACATGATGCCACTTAACTGTTAAATATTGGATCTTTTTAATATGTATAACTTTACAACAGTTATTTTTTTGTTTCTTTACTAAGATACACATTTGTAATTTAATAATAGAATGATGGTATCGCTACTTAGCGGTTTATTGATGTTTATTCACCGCTGTTCTTTGATGATTGTTTCTTCATAAATCATAAATTTAAGATTATAGTATGAATTTTTGGTATGCATTGTATAATTACCAGAATTGTATTATACGTAGATCACACCTTCCTGGAAACATTTATTCGTAGAGAAACAATTTCTCTCAGATTTTGAGATATATTCTCACCGGTCATATTAGGAATTATAGTTATTCCTGATATTTTCATCTGCGCAGTATTCTTGCGTTGTGAGCCTATTGTACGTTGCTCCTAGATGTATTTAAAAAAAAATTTTTTTTTTTTTTTCCCGGGAGGTGTGGTAAGACTGTAAAGTGCAATCTTTACTATCTTGCAATATAATACATTTATATACTTATTATGTTCGCAAATATTTTGTAAACAAAGTATTTCCTTTTTTAAGTGCTTAAGGAGAAGTCATTTTTGAGTTACTTCCCTTGAAAGGAGTTCCGTCATCTTCGATCGGACTCCGCGGACGAATCTAGGCCTACTGCGATTTATTCTTTGCCTGGGTAGGAATAGATTGTTCTTGCTTCAGTATATCTATGGCCTGAATTTATACGTAGTGTTTGTATGAGTAGGACGAGTCTGTCTTATATATGTATATCTTTACATTTCTAAGTCGAACTATGTTGGTTGTCGCTAGAAAAGGTCAAAGGCTATGCAGCGGAAGTATCGCTAGCAGGGGTGTGATTCATGGCTGTCATCCTGTCGGGATGTCGAATTTTGTTGTAGCCGGCTTATCGCCGAAAAAGTGATCTATAAGTAGATGGGGAAAAGTGATAGTCATTTAGACATGTTGTATGTACTTTACCCCAGTGTTTATTCTCTTTTGCCAAGGAATGGCAAAGTTATATTTCGCATAGAAAGGTAAAACCACAATTTATTATGAACTTGGGCTTCGCCATCGTTGTCGATAAGCAGATGCACAGTGGTACTTTTGAAAAGAATATTTATTCAAAGGAAGATGACATTCCTATGTATCAGCACTAGATTATATGATATTATTCAATTACCTCTATGATAGAAGCTATGAAGAAATGAGGACATTTAACGAATGACCAATTTTGGTCTGTATCCAATAGTGAGTGAAGCTCACGAGAGAAGAACAGCCATGTTGAAATCCATATACTTTGTATTTATCGAGTGAGAAAAAGGGATGCCTGTACTATCGCTCGATGAACCAAGAGATCACTGCTACATGTGAGAACCCATGTCTGGGATTCCTATATCTTTATGAAAAATATATATATTGAACTTTACGTGAAGGGATATTCGCTAGACGAGGTTAAGTCTAGGAGCCTTCCTATATATTGGTTATGGACTGACGTGCCCAGTCAGTAAAGCCAGATGATTTACATGATGGAACTCTGAATGCTTATTTACGAATGCTCCATTATGATATTTGCCAAGCATGAATGCTAACTTAAGATGATATTCCCGTGACCAACATTATGCTGTCTATGTCGACATTTGTTCCTGTAACCATACACGTACTGTCCAAGTGTGCGTCTCATTAAATGTTATAAAAAGACCACCGTAGTTCCAGTACTTCTTGAATTCGAACAGTGTGAGTATGAGTGATGTACTACCAACCTGTCAACTCTATCGAATCATTCTACCATTCGCGTTCTGACACATATATACACACTCATTGTCTACACTCACATTCTTGTCAGAGCCTCATCACGTTCCAGGACAAGATGACCTGTATGACCAAAACTGTGCTGGGTTTAATGAGTTGACAATCGTTACACTTTACCACACCAGTCCCAACATCTACATTTATCAACTGGTGGACATTCACGGCATTTAACAAATAACGTGATTTAACAATTACCATGTAGACATACTGCCTAATATTTACAGTATTGGTAGCTTACATAATGACACCTAAACCACTTCCATAAATTCTCAAAATTTGCATGCAGACCTGGATCACGAGTTGGGACGAAACGAAAACTATTTGATGTTTGACCCTCACTAACTTTCTGCCGTTGTTTTCGTTCTTTAGTTACATTATTTCCTGCACCATTTGTAACTCTAATCGAAGTGATTGCTGTTTTACGGCCCTCCTATCATAACTGCTTGTGACGGTATTGCCTCCCATGCTTTGCATTAGTGGCCCAACAGTGGCAAGACTCAAGAGTATCTAATATGGGCTGTAGCAGCGTGGGTGTTTCTTTTATTATCACAATGCTACTACTACTATTACTACTAGGTGGCTGAGGCAGGTCTAGTATTTAATTCAATGGTCAAACTTCCTTCCTTGACTTTCTTCCAAGATAGAGCTATCTCTTTGACTGGCCCCTTTCGCCAGAGATGGTGATTCCTGGATGAGATAAGGTTCGTCTTTCTCTTCAACCCAGACCACGTTCTTCTCTCCTAGGTGTTGTATAGCGACTGGCTCGTACTAGTGGTTTTGAGGCTATATTTGTTATATAGGTTTAACTCTTTCTCACATACCCACTCCACATCCGTTTATTGATTAAACCAACTTGAGTGTTGAATTTCCAAACATAATGGCTTTTATTTACATAACATGTGTTCCACAATTCTTTTCTCATAAGGGTATGTTTCAATCTCCTTTTTATCCCGGCCTCCTGACTTAAGCTCAATGTATTTCTCCAAAGGTATATTATTATATTCTCTACTGTAGACTCTTGTCTAAAGCACTCTAATCTGCTAGGCCTAGTTCAATTACATGTTTCAATATCAGCTCATAATTCACCTAAACAAAGTTATATAATGGCAGGTGCAGCTGTGGTGGCGTCTTCATACTTACTCTTATATGAGAGAGCGCACAGCTGTGGTGGCGTCTTCATACTTACTCTTATATGAGAGAGCGCATGAGGTGTTTCATGAGTGTCAGTGCTGTAAACCCTTTGTTCAATACATTCTCGTTTATTTGGCAATGCCTCGTCTTCTTTGTATGACAGCCTATCCTGGCTATCTGATAATAAAAGTTATCCACTTTTTAAGCTTTAATTATGCCTTTGCTTCAATATTCTCTTCTGTAGCTCGCTCCCTTAAATATGAGCGTCATTAGCCTGTGACAAAGTTGCTGAAAGTCTAAAAAAAATAGTTCAAAGTTCATCTTACCGTTTTAAAACGAAGTCCAGCACCTATCACAATCCCTACAGTTCACCCTTATTCTACTCCTAATCTGTTCATCTCAGTATTTAAACACAGAATAGCTACTCTCCTGAATTCCTATCACTAAGAAATTCTAAGTCTAGCTATCAGTTTCTGGATACGAACAACTGTCGCCCACAAGTTCGTTTCTTGAGAGCCCCGAGCGGCACTTCTTGCTTCCGCAAAGTTTCTAATGGGACTGATCTCTTTTCGTCCTTCAATTTCCTATCTGATGATCCAAAGTTGTTTTTGAGTGAATGCGATTGGTCCGTTATTCAGTTCACTCACCTATCGCTAACTACACGCTTAATTCTACGCTGTCCAACTCCGTGAACTGTGCTACATAACTGTTTACATTTTCGCTCACTTTTCACGTGCGGTTTTTTCTACTCTGCGTTCTCTTAACTGTAAACCTGTAAAGGGCGTTAATATTCATAGTTATTCCCCTTAGTGATTTTTTATCTTAGTTTCATTAATCCTTCTATATCTTTACTAAAACTAATCTGATATGCAAATTTGGTAAACTTTAATGATGTATACTTCGATTACCTTAAAGTCTAAAAAGGTTCCCTCCCTTACAAAAAAACACTACATTTTCATTCTTTTATCTCCCATGTTAAGAACGAAAAGCCTATCACTTAAATTATTCTGATTTTCTAACCCATTTTTATATACTCTTTCATCTTGTTAACACCAAATAACTGTTCGACTGACTTAAACCTACAGCGTATTTTACGCTGTACAACCCAATGCCTAGTATCCTGGCTTTTGGCTGGGATCATGTGTCTAGACACAGGGACCGGTACAGTGACATTCATGTGTCATTAGGTCTCTTGTGTGAGAACACAGAAGATCACTACGGTGACACATGTTGTCATTGGGTCTTCTTGTGTTGGGACATGTGGTCTTGACCAGGGCCGGGTTTGGGCGGGGATAATGCGACCTCATGCGAGGAAAAAAAAAAAAAAAAAAAAAAAAGTATCCTGGCTTTTGGCTGGGATCATGTGTCTACACACGGGAAACAGTAGTGACATTCATGTCATGAGGTACCTAGTGTGAGAACACAGAGGATCACTACAATGACACATGTTGTCATTGGATCTTCTTGTGTTGGGACATGTGGTCTTGACCAGGGCTGGGTATGGGTGGGGCAAATGCAACCTCATGCGAGGAATAAAAAAAAAAAAAAAAGACATAGCTTCAATGGTGTTTTACCTTTGCACTTAATTACTCTTGGCAGATCTGTAAATAGAAGGGTAATGACGCTTCTATCTCAATTGAGTGATCACGAGATATTCAGATAAGCGAAAACAATGCTGCTTTGGATGAGCACGTTTAATTCTTGTGGTAAATTGACTGAGACAAACATGCAGTACATTAAAAATGATTAAATCAAAGTTAAATTTGTATAATTACAAATAACAAAATGTAATAATCATTTAAGTTTTAACAATTTGACGACAATTTTAATAGTTATGGATCAAGAAAAAGTTATCATCACGGCCGTGATAGGATGTAAATTGTTACAAGAAGTTTAAGTGGCAGCATACATATTGAACTCAGCTGCCAATGACTGTTCTGCTCCTTCTAATGGTATGTTCTTTTTACACTGCTCACGCTCGTCGCTGGTCAAGGTTGTGGGGTGTAGCTCGTTTCCCAGAAATGTCAGGGAGAGTATACAAAGATGGTCTCTCATCTTAAAGCTTAGGCCACTGTTCACTTCTTGTTCCGGAGATAGTACTTTCTTCTGTTACCACCAAAAACTATGGTAAAAGAATAGAAACGAAACGCTTTCCTGAGTATTGCGCTTCCCAACACATACTTATGTGTCCCCTTTCTTATGCCACCATCACATTTAACTCAAAATTTACCCCGTTAGAGACATGATAGTGTTCCTTACAGACTCTCTGTTAGAGACAAGATAGTTCCTCACAGACTCTCTGTTAGAGACAAGATAGTGTTCCTCACAGTCTCTCTGTTAGAAACAAGATAGTGTTCCTCACAGACTCTTTGTTAGAGACAAGATAGTGATCCTCACAGACTCTCTGTTAGAGACAAGATAGTGTTCCACACATAAACTCTGTTAGAGACAAGGTAGTGTTCCTCGCGCACTCTCTGTTAGAGACAAGATAGTGTTCCTCACTGTCTCTCTTTTAGTGACCAGATAGTGTTCTTCGCAGTCTCTCTGTTAGAGACAAGATAGTGTTCCTCACAGACTCTCTAATAGAGACAAGATAGGGTTCCTGACAAACTCACTGTTTAAGACAAGGCAGTGTTTTTCACAGACTCTCTGTTAGAGACAAGGTAGTATTTATCACATACTCCCTGTTAGAGACAAGATAGTGTTCCTCACAGTCTCTCTGTTACAGACAAGAAAGTGTTCCTTACAGACTCCCTGTTGGAGACAAGATAGTGTTCCTCACAGACTCTCTGTTAGAGACAAGACAGTTTTCCTCACAGACTTCCTGTTAGAGACAAGATAGTATTAGTTACAGACTCCTTGTTAGAGACAAGATAGTGTTCCTCACAGACTCTCTGTTAGAGACAAGATAGTGTTCCTTACAGATTCTCTGTTAGAGACAAGATAGTGTTCCTCACTGACTCTCTGTTATAGACAAGACAGTGTTCATCACAGACTCTCTGTTAGAGACAAGATAGTGTTCCTCACAGACTCTCATAGACTCTCAGTTATAGCTACACTCAGAAAAAAAAGAACCAAATAGAGCGGCCTTTCAGAAGCACTAATGGAAACCGTTAGTAATTACAAGAAGGGATTATTTCTCACAGTGAGTCTCCTTATAGTTCCTGTGTGGTTTTGTAGCGGAAACCATCGGGAGAACATAGACTGTGCATAGATTACAGGAAACTGAATGCTGTCACAGAAGGTCAGGTGGATCCATTACCTGATACTACTCAACTATTTGCCAGGCTCAACAAGGCAAAATATTTTTCTAAGGTGGATCTTAGCAAAGGCTATTACCAAATTCCAGTAAAGCCTGAGGTTCGACCTTAGTTAGCCTTTAGCACCTCGGAAGGTCATTATGAGTTCAACATGTTACCATTTGGGTTGAAAAATGCCCCGAGTGTGTTTTCTAGGATGATGCGAAAATTGCTGGATCCCCTGAAAAAATCCTTGTATTTCGAATTTTAAGGATGATATCCTCATTGCTACGTAAACATATGAGGAACACGTTACCTCTTTGAATATGCTGTTTGATGGACTCAGAGAGGCTAACCTGACCGTTAGGCCAACAAAATGTTGTATTGGTTATAAAGAGTTGGAATTCTTGGAACATATGGTACATCAGGGTAGCATGACCCCTGATCCCAAGAATCTGGAAAAATTGAAAAGAGCACCTAGACCACAAACAAAGAAAAATGTGCGCTCTTTCGTGTCGTTGTGTGGTTTCTACCAAAAGTACATTAAACATTTTAACTCTATATGTGCTCCTCTGACGGATTTAACTCGCAAAGGTCAACCTGATACAATAAATTGGTCAGCTCAGTGTGAATTGGCTTACCAGGAGTTAAAAGAAAAACTCACAAGCAGGCCAGTATTGCAATTGCCTGACTTGAATCAAGAATTTATTGTGAGAAGTGACGCAAGCAATGTGGGCCTGGGCGCTACATTGTTGCAAAGGTCCTTCTCACAAGATGGAGAACTGAACCCAGTCGCGTATGCAAGCCGCAAGTTGAACAAGGCGGAAAACAATTATTCAACAAGTGAAAAGGAATGTCTCGCGTTGATATGGGCTATAAAAAATTCCAGATTTATTTATATGGCAGGACATTTGTGGTCCACACGGATCATTCACCACTCGTATTCCTGTCACAGGCCAAGCATAAAAATTTCGGATTATTGAGATGGTCTTTATTATTGCAGCCATACTCATTTCTGATAGAATATATTCCCGGCCCTCAGAACGTAGGTGCAGACGTTTTGAGTAGACATCCTTATGATGAAGATCTGAAAAACGCGTAAGACTTCATTGAGCTAAGTTATCTCGCAGATTATAACCTGCAAATGAATGCATGTTTTAGGATGGGAGGTGTGTAGCAAAATCTGCGAGAATAATCGCTCATTTCAGTAAGATTTTAGTCATAAAATGATAATAAATAAACCCGCCCTATTGTGGCTGACGGTGATCCTCTCACACGCCAGCATAGCGCTGAATTTTGTGCAGTGCTAAGCATATAGAACGTTCCCACGGTAAAAATCTAACACGCGTTTTAGTTTCGGTTTCGAAAACGTACTACCAATATTTAACATTTTGCCAGATCTGCTGCATACATTTTGCAGCCTAGACTTATAATTAACGATTTTGCGGAAGTGTGCCGCAAAATAGCTATCTGAATTAACGTAAAATTTTGACTTTAACGCTGGTAATCAGTAGTAATCCTTACATTTTTTTTGGTAGTGTTACACGAGACAATACAAATTATTAACGCCAATTCTTAACCCATTGTTACCAAAAACTAACATCTTTTTGTATTGGCATAACTAAAGCAGACTGGCCAATCGACCACCAGACGCAAAGTATGTTTGGAATTATTTTTGTTTTTCAAAAACTGCATTTGAATTCTGGTGGTCGCAAGCTTTCGATTGGCCAGTGCTACTAAATATTAGCAAAAAACTTTCACTATTCATTGCCAGTTGAACAATATTTTTATTCAAATACGCTGAGAACAGCTGTGTTAAATTTAAACTTAAATATAGAGAAATATTCACAGTCTGGGCAGTGCAAAGGAAACTGAGGCCACTTCTTTGCAAGTCAGCGTCATTTGTTTATATTTCTTGAATTGTGGTAAGAATGCTTTATGAATTTAATATGTTTAATCCCACTACAAAGTTAGATACTGCTATTGGGAAAAAGTGAAGGACATGCCGGGAGCAGACATTGCTGAGTCCTCACATTGAACTGTATATAACTGATGTATGTTGTCATGATAATGTTGTCATATTATTGTATTAGAATATATTAGTAAGCCACCGTGTTCAATGAACACTGTTTAACATGCCTGAAGCAATTATATTTAAAAAAATAAAAGAAGAGAAGATCATATCAAAGGAAATGTGGTTACTCCACATTATTTTATTGAGGAAAAATATGTAAACGTACAGTGGCGTATCTGCCATAGGGACTTCAGGTGTGGTCACAACAAGGTGGGAGTCATGAAAAATTAGGGGCGAGTGCACCTGTAATGCACGCGAGGCTGACCCCATATCACCGAAGGAAAATAATAAATATACTAGTGATCAGATATAAAAGGCCAGGGTGTCCTTTTGTTGCAGAGGTTCTATTTCCCGTTGCCAGCTGGTGACAGGAAACCTGCTGTAGTGGATTTGATGGTATTGTATGATTGTGATATTACCTAGTGTGATGCATGAGGTCAGCTGTGAAGGCTCCTGAGATAAATGTAGCTGTGAATTTACAGAAGGCCCTTCTTGCTACCACTACGACCTCACACCTATCTTTTTTTTACTAATGAATGTGGCTACGTTAAAATTCTAGGGTAATGATATGTAATGTGTTGTGGTAGTTTACATACACATACACAGATATTTAATAAGTCTAATAATATTAATAAAATGTTATAACACACTGAACTAACTCAAGTTGTGTAAAATTTTGATAGTAAATTTTCTTTAAGTTTATTTGTTCTGAACCAAGGTTTTATTTGGTCAGAACATATGAAAGGTTTTGTAATTTTGAATAAAATGCATGAATATATGGCATAATCAATGAAAGGTGTGTACATATGTATTTTACAAGACTAGTTAATATTACTACTGTTTATATTTTTGATTTATCTGGGAGAACGATGAATGGAGGTGCTGTTGGGGTGGCCTCATCACTCCCTGTCTATGGCTACTAAACATTGTCCATTTATTGATGGGAATATAGTTGGTGTGTTAGAAACTAAGTTGGTGAATTTCCAGCAGGCCAGACGCTCACGTATCTGAATGAGTAGTTCTGGTGCTGGAATCTGGTGCTGGAATCTGGTGGCCCCGCCTCTCCGTGCTTGGGGGCAATAAAAGGCTGCTCTGCCAAAATATAAGACTGCACGGGTCCACTCTTGTATTATTCAACACATCATTTGACACCACATTGGTGCCAAATAAAAAACTCACAGTTCTGAAATAAAAGTATTGGTCATGTGTCAGAATTCCATCCTCTAAACCATTTCTGCACACAACTCTACACACAACACCACATAGACGGGTCAGATCTCTCTGACCATACTGCACATCTTACCAAGTTGGTTTCACATAGGATAAGTTCCCCCAGACTACATATTCTGAAATATGTTCATTAGCTTCTTGCCATAGAATAGGATAGGTGATATGTTCCACTGATCTCATCACTTGATCCGCCCTTCATAATCCTTGCTGGAGTTTATGTATTTTGTTTGTCTCTAGACCCTGAACTGGGGCGGGGGGTCTAGAGCGAATCCTTACTTGTTGTAAGGGATAGATTATAATATGGCAGTATCAAATCACTCGAAACATTAAACAAATATTAAAATGTACAAAGAAATACTTTCAGTCTTAACAGAATTATGAATAGAGAACACAGTTATATGCTAGCAAAACTCAGCTGAGCTGCTGGCTCTAGTATGGCGTCCCTCTAAATATTTCAATTAGCTTTTGGGAAATACACCACTGAATTATTTACTGTGTCTACTACTGGACAACTTATGATGAATGGCAAAAATGCGCGTCTGAGTGCCAATAATATGTTTTTCTATGGCCAATCACCGCCTTTTTTCCTTTTCAAATTCAAACCTCCTACCAAAAAGTCAATTCAGTCATACCTCAGTCAAGTATGTATTACTGTCTGTTGGTCCGTCTGTCTCTACTTGCGTTTCACAAAAAACATACTTGTTTTTTGAACCAACTCTGCCGTCCCCTACACAATTTTGCCTTTAAAGTTATTTTTAGCAACGATTCTCCACCACATTCCCTTCCTTTCATTCCAACTTTATTTTAGCACTTGAGTCTCAAGGCCGCAATTTTTGAAAATTAGTGAAATTTTTTTGTTTTAATGCAGTCGCTCGCTGATATGAACAACACAGTCTTTTGTCAATATCTTTCTTATTATCTATCCGTCTGTATAAATGAAAGCATATTATTTCACTGCTCAAGATGGGCCATCAGGCCAGCTAGGTTTTATATTCCTAACATTATTATTAAGAAAAAGTTACTTTTCAAGGTTAGTTGGTTTTTTGAAATATGTTCGAGCATCTTCTATAAGGCGTTTGCCGCTGAATTCAAATAAAGGACAAAATATCGCAAAAGCGTCCAAGAAATGACTGTTGCGTATAATAGCTAAGGTCCCTTTTGTCGATTTCTTTACCTTGTGTCAACTTGGGGACGTGAATTTTTTTTCTTTCCCCACCAATTGCATCCTTTTAGCCTTGCTAGTTTCAAGCACATGTTCAGTCATATTTTTTCCTTTTGATCTCCGTTCTCATCCCGTTCCAAGGTAAATGTTTTGCCTTCACGTCTAACAATTTAATTTTCATGGCGGGTAGTGACCCGCGGCGTGGGCGATCATGTCTGCTAGGAGCTTACGCATTAGTTTTTATCCCTACATTTTATCTTTGGAGATATTTTACCGTTGTATCACGGTTAATTTTATCACACATCTCTCCACTTGGAAACATGCCTACGGCAAGTTCCAAAACCAGTGATACACATAGATAAAATTACTCCTCACGCCTGCCACTACTCTAATTTTGATCACAGGGGTGCCGACTGAGAAAATCTGCACCGACATTCAATTTGCCTGGGATATATCGGATACTGAGCTGATAAGGTTGAAGCAATAAAGACCACCTCAGCAATCTTGCGTTTTCATGCTTAGCCTGAGATAAGAATACGAGGGGCTGATGATCCGTCTCGACCACAAAAGTCCTACCATACAGATAGATTTGAAACTTCTTTATTGCCCAGATTAACGCTAAACATTCTTTTTCGCTTGTGGAATATCCTTGCTCCGCCTTATTCAATTTGCGGCTTGCATAAGTGACTTGGTTCAGTTCCCCATCAGGTGAAGATGATCTTTGCAACAAAGCCGCCCCGAGTCCTACATTACTTGCATCTGTTCTTAAGACAAAGTCCTGTGTCAAATCAGGCAGTTCGAGAATAGGCTTGCTAGTGAGTTTTTCCTTTAAGTCTTGGAACGCTAATTCACTTTGCGCAGTCCAAATAATTTTATCTGGAAGTCCCTTGCGAGTCAGATCAGTCAGAGGACCACAAATTGAGTTAAAATCTTTGATGTATTTTTGATAAAATCCGCATAACGACACGAATGATCGCACGTCCTTTTTTGTTTGTGGTCTAGGTGCTCTCTGCAGTTTTTCCAAGTTCTTGGGATCAGGGGTCATATTACCCTGATATACAGTGTGTCCCAAGAATTCCAACTGTTTGCATCCAATACAACATTTTGTTGGCCTAGCAGTTAAGTTCGCCTCCCTAAGCCTATTAAATAACATTTTTAGAGCGTCAATGTGTTCTTCAAACGTCTCTGTGGCGACGAGAATATCATCCATGAAATTCATGATACATGAGTTATTCAGGGGATCCAACAATTTGCGCATCATCCTTGAAAATACACTCGGAGCATTTTTCAGTCCGAATGGTAGCATGTTGAATTCATAATGTCCATCCGAAGTGCTAAAAGCCAAATAAGGTCTCACTTCAGGCTTCACTGGAATCTGGTAATAGCCTTTACTAAGATCCACCTTTGAAAAGTATTTTGCCTTGTTTAATCGGGCAAATAACTGTTTTGTGTCTGTAATGGATCCACTTGTCCTTCTGTGACAGCATTCAGTTTCCTGTAATCTATGCACAACATGTGTTCCCCAGACGGTTTCCTCAACAAAACGACACTAGAGCTAAAAGATGATTCACTGTGTGAAATAATCCCCTCCTTCAACAAATAATCTATTTCTTCTTTCAATGCCTTCTCCTTCGCGAACGGAATAGAATAGGCTCTCATACAGATTGGGTTTGAGTCTACCAGTTTCATGTCATACTGTAGCAAATTTGTATGGCCTGGTTTATAGGTTAATACATCTGTATGTTCCTCCAGAACAGTTGAACTCTCTCCCTCTGATTTTTAGTCAGGTGCTTACTGACTTTTACCTGTGCTGCTGTTTCACAAGGATGTAATGGGTATTCATGTGAGGTGAGTGGTTCCTTTTGCATTTAAGTTGCGATAGCTAGGGTCAGTAAGGGGGTGCTTTCCTGGAGTGGTCTGTCCAGATACTTCTTTAACAGGTTTACATGATAAACTTTCTCCTTCCCCTTTTTGTCAATTTTATAGTTTGTTCTAGACACCTTCTCTAGAACCGTATATGGACCTTGCCATCCATTTTGTAATTTATTCTGGCTGCCGGGTAGTAGAAGCAGCACCTTCTCTCCCACAGCTAGTTCTCTGTCCTTTGCCTTCCTATTAAAATATGCTGCATGTTTCTTCCTGGCTTGTTTTAAATTATCATTTGCCAGTTTCCATCCAGCTTTCAAACGAGTGGTCAGTTCGTTCACGTATTGATAAGATGAGGTAACAGTCTCTTCCGCCTTCTCATCTGTCCAGGTCCTTAATAGCGCTTCTAATGGACCTTTTATTGGCCTCCCAAATAGCAGAGTTGCGGGAGCCATCCCGGTTGAACTATGTGGTACCTCCCGATACGCAAACAATGCGGCGGGCAGGAATTGATCCCACAGATCCGGTTTTTCGTGTGCCAGCTTTCTCATGATAGAAATGAGAGTCCCATTGAACATCTCTACCTGGCCGTTCCCTTGCGGATGGTACGGACTACAATGAAAGTGTCTGGCTTGAAATAGCTTAAAAACTTCTTCCGTTAGTTTCCCCTTGAACTGACAGCCATTATCCGTCAAGATTTGATGCGGGAATCCTAATCGGGTGAATATTGTAAGTAGTGCCTCAACTACATGTTTTGAATCAATTGATGGCAGGGCTACCGCCTCTCCCCACATAGAACAAGTGTCCACCAGAGTAAGGATGTAACTGTTCCTCCTCTTGGTCCGAGCGAGAGGTCCCACAATATCCACTGCAACCCTCTCAAAAGGTGTTCCCACTATGGGCATTTCCCCTAGAGTTGCAGGAGCAGTCCAGTGCTTTGGAGCTACCCTTTGACATTCTGGACAGGATTTGACATATCTTTTTTATATCCTCCGTTATCCCTGGCCAGAAGTAATGACAAGCTATACGCTGTCCTGTGGCGCTGATCCCCATGTGACCACTGAAGGGAATCGCATGCCCGAGTTCCATCACTTTATCCCTATATGAAGTGGGAAGAACCAGCTGGTTGTGACCATTTGTTCCAGTTCCGGCCTTCCTGTATAATAGTTTGTTCTTCATAAAATATTCCCCCTTGCTCGGAGGTGTGTGGCATTTCGGCAATTTTTTAAAACATGGCTTGAGTGTCCTATCCTCAGCCTGCGCCTTCCTCATCTCCTCTGGTTGAGCATTTATAGGTTCCCCTTCTTCCTCCTTCTTCTGTGACCTGGTCTGCACTGTCGCCATGATCACAGGTCTCTCGGGATTCCCCAAGAAGACGTATCTACACCCCAATATCAGAGGGTAGATTGGTTCATCTATCACTGCTGCTCTGATTTCTCCTTCCACATAGCGAGTTTTCACCGTTATCCTTGCGATGGGAAGTGTCATGAGTGGTATGTCCTTAGTTGCCCCTTGTATTTCCACTGTTTCTGTGGTATACTGACTTGGGTCCACTAGGCTAGACTTCACAAATGAATCATAATCCAAACCTGTATCATAAAGGCACCTTATGATGACCCCATTACAAATAACATCCTCACAAACTGGGGGGTGATAAGGTTCCTGCTGTCCATTAGGATTAACCTTTAATCTTTGAGTCCCCGACTTCATTGCAGCAATGTTTGAAGGTTTCCTTCTACAAAATTCGGTGTTATGGTTATCTTTCTTGCACCATTTACACCATCTTTTTTCCTTGGTTAAACGGTTTTCTTTCATTGGATTTTTGGTCATTGAACTGTGAGTTTCTGTCTCGATAGTCATTTCTTGGCCGTTCAAAGTTTGTCCTACCTTTATTTCCCTGTTCTCTATTATCAAATTTATTAAATTGCTGTGGAGCTTTAAAATTGTCTATGTGCTTCTTTTTAGCACCACTTACCTCTGCCTGGGCTGCCTGATACCTCTCAGCGACATTTAAAACCTCCCCCAACTTCTCTGCACCTTGTTCCATGAGAAATTTTCTTATGTCTGGAGCCATGGACTCTCTCAATTGCTCTATCATGATCATCTCCTTAAGATCTTGGGTCTTCCCCAGAGCCGTCCATTTCTCCAAATAGGTTTCCAGTCTGGCAGAGAATTGGTGGTATGTCTCCCCAGACAACAATTTGGCATTTCTAAATTTCTTACGATAAAATTCACCATTTTTTTCGTACCTTAATAACAAAGCCTGCTTTAACATGTCATAATTGTCTTGGTCTTCTCTGTTCATTTTTGCGAAGACTCCATAAGAAGTGCCTCTCAGTCCCTGTGATAACTTTAAACTCCACCTCTCTCTCTCTAACCCATATGTAGTAGCTAATAACTCAAAACGTCCGAGGTACCCCTCTATGTCATCGTCTTTTTCAACAAAATGGTCTAAATGAAACCCCATAGCTGATGTTGAGGCTCCCAGACTGGGCGTAGCATCTGAGGCAAAAGGGCTGGCACCATTTTCAGGAGCATGGCCTTGTAGCTCCAGCTCCCTTAGTCGTAATTCGTGCTCCCTTTGCAACCTTCTATCTTCTGCCTCCCTTTGCTGTCGTTTTTCTTCTGCCTCTAATGCTTTAGCCTCCTTGTCAGCCTCAATTTGTAACCTCTTAGTCTCAGCCTCAAATTGTAACCTCTTCTCTTCAGCCAACCTTTCAGACTCTAATTTTCTTTCAGCCTCTTTTTCTAATCTTCTTTCTTCCCGTTCAATATACTTATCACATTCAGACGTTACATATTGAATTAAAACCTGACCATCCATTCCCATATCCTTTGCCGTTAGCACAGCAGCTGATCTGAATTTGGCTAGCTCCGCCATACTTTTTAGACAATTTAGCAATGAGCAAGATAAAATTTCCAACCACTAAAGTAATTCTAATTACTATAGTCTAAAGTAATTCTAATTAGCCAGTTAACTAATTAATTACCACTGGCTGTGAAGATTCACCAACTTTTTTTTTCACTTTTAATTTTAAGGGACACTTTTAATTTTTATAATTTGTTCCCCTAATTTAATTCTCCCACCAGGAGATCCTAATATTACTGTTAAGCTAATTATCCCTGGACAAGAGACCCCAATATATGTAGTGGATTTGATGGTATTGTATGATTGTGATATTACCTAGTGTGATGCATGAGGTCAGCTGTGAAGGCTCCTGAGATAAATGTAGCTGTGAATTTACAGAAGGCCCTTCTTGCTACCACTACGACCTCACACCTATCTTTTTTTTACTATTGAATGTGGCTACGTTAAAATTCTAGGGTAATGATATGTAATGTGTTGTGGTAGTTTACATACACATACACAGATATTTAATAAGTCTAATAATATTAATAAAATGTTATAACACACTGAACTAACTTAATTTGTGTAAAATTTTGATAGTAAATTTTCTTTAAGTTTATTTGTTCTGAACCAAGGTTTTATTTGGTCAGAACATATGAAAGGTTTTGAAATTTTGAATAAAATGCATGAATATATGGCATAATCAATGAAAGGTGTGTACATATGTATTTTACAAGACTAGTTAATATTACTACTGTTTATATTTTTGATTTATCTGGGAGAACGATGAATGGATGTGCTGTTGGGGTGGCCTCATCACTCCCTGTCTATGGCTACTAAACATTGTCCATTTATTGATGGGAATATAGTTGGTGTGTTAGAAAATAAGTTGGTGAATTTCCAGCAGGCCAGACGCTCACGTATCTTGAATGAGTAGTTCTGGTGCTGGAATCTGGTGCTGGAATCTGGTGGCCCCGCCTCTCCGTGCTTGGGGGCAATAAAAGGCTGCTCTGCCAAAATATAAGACTGCACGGGTCCACTCTTGTATTATTCAACACATCATTTGACACCACATTGGTGCCAAATAAAAAAACTCACAGTTCTGAAATAAAAGTATTGGTCATGTGTCAGAATTCCATCCTCTAAACCATTTCTGCACACAACTCTACACACAACAACACCACATAGACGGGTCAGATCTCTCTGACCATACTGCACATCTTACCAAGTTGGTTTCACATAGGATAAGTTCCCCCAGACTACATATTCTGAAATATGTTCATTATCTTCTTGCCATAGAATAGGATAGGTGATATGTTCCACTGATCTCATCACTTGATCCGCCCTTCATAATCCTTGCTGGAGTTTATGTATTTTGTTTGTCTCTAGACCCTGAACTGGGGCGGGGCGTCTAGAGCGAATCCTTACTTGTTGTAAGGGATAGATTATGATATGGCAGTATCAAATCACTCGAAACATTAAACAAATATTAAAATGTACAAAGAAATACTTTCAGTCTTACCAGAATTATGAATAGAGAACACAGTTATATGCTAGCAAAACTCAGCTGAGCTGCTGGCTCTAGTATGGGGTCCCTCTAAATATTTCAATTAGCTTTTGGGAAATACACCACTGAATTATTTACTGTGTCTACTACTGGACAACTTATGATGAATGGCAAAAATGCGCGTCTGAGCGCCAATAATATGTTTTTCTATGGCCAATCGCCGCCTTTTTTCCTTTTCAAATTCAAACCTCCTACCAAAAAGTCAATTCAGTCATACCTCAGTCAAGTATGTATTATTGTCTGTTGGTCCGTCTGTCTCTACTTGCGTTTCACAAAAAACACACTTCTTTTTTGAACCAACTCTGCCGTCCCCTACACAATTTTGCCTTTAAAGTTATTTTTAGCCACGATTCTCCACCACATTCCCTTCCTTTCATTCCAACTGGATTTTAGCACTTGAGTCTCAAGGCCGCAATTTTTGAAAATTAGTGACATTTTTTTGTTTCAATGCAGTCGCTCGCTGATATGAACAACACAGTCTTTTGTCAATATCTTTCTTATTATCTATCCGTCTGTATAAATGAAAGCATATTATTTCACTGCTCAAGATGGGCCATCAGGCCAGCTAGGTTTTATATTCCTAACATTATTATTAAGAAAAAGTTACTTTTCAAGGTTAGTTGGTTTTTTGAAATATGTTCGAGCATCTTCTATAAGGCGTTTGCCGCTGAATTCAAATAAAGGACAAAATATCGCAAAAGCGTCCAAGAAATGACTGTTGCGTATAATAGCTAAGGTCCCTTTTGTCGATTTCTTTACCTTGTGTCAACTTGGGGACGTGAATTTTTTTTCTTTCCCCACCAATTGCATCCTTTTAGCCTTGCTAGTTCCAAGCACATGTTCAGTCATATTTTTTCCTTTTGATCTCCGTTCTCATCCCGTTCCAAGGTAAATGTTTTGCCTTCACGTCTAACAATTTAATTTTCATGGCGGGTAGTGACCCACGGCGTGGGCGATCATGTCTGCTAGTAGCTTACGCATTAGTTTTTATCCCTACATTTTATCTTTGGAGATATTTTACCGTTGTATCACGGTTAATTTTATCACACATCTCCCCACTTGAAAACATGCCTACGGCAAGTTCCAAAACCAGTGATACACATAGATAAAATTACTCCTCACGTCTGCCACTACTCTAATTTTGATCACAGGGGTGCCGCCTGAGGAAATCTGCACCGACATTCAATTTGCCTGGGATATATCGGATACTGGAACTG